>APFE030236159.1:314458-325881 GCA_000404065.3 Pinus taeda
ATAGAAGGATTCTATGGGGCACAGTAATAACAATATGGGGACAATAGGGGCACAACAATATTAATAAGGGGTATAACTACAATAGTAATGGGGTAATCACTAGTATTATAGGGACCCAACAACAGCCAAACCACCTGCGCCATCTTAAGAAAATCTTTGAGCGATGTCGGAAGTATAGGATATCCTTGAATCCAAAGAAGAGCGTCTTCACAGTGTCTGAGGGTAACCTGCTTGGGCACATCATTGCCAAGAGTGGGATAAAGGTAGATCCGAACCGAGATCAGACCATCAGGCAATTTCCTTACCCTATGAACAAGAAAGCTATGCAGTCCTTCCTGGAAAGAACAACTTCCTCAGAAAGTGCATCTTTGGTTATGTGCAGATTGTCATACCCATTCAAGAGATGACCAAGAAGGACATAGTGTACAGTTGGGGGAAAATGGAAAATGAAGCGTTCCCCCAGAGTAAGAAAGCTATAGCAGAGGCACCTACATTGTATAGCCTAAACTTCAATAAAGATTTCTTGCTCTACACATTTGCTTCTGACACTTCACTCGCTGTTGTGCTCACGCAGAAAGATGAGTTGAACAATGAAAAACCTATCTCTTTCATGAGTGCAAGCTTAGAAGGACCTGAACTAAACGATCCCATCATAGAAAAACAAGCATACGCAATATACAAGGCAGTTAAACCCCTCAGACCCTACCTCTTGAAAAATTATTACATTGTCTTTGTGTCACACCCAGCTATTAGATCATTTCTTGTTCAACAAGAGTTGGGTGAGAGAAGGGCGAACTAGATGATGGGACTGCAATAATATGATCTTGACATCAAGCCAGTTCACACCATCAAGGGTCACAGTCTTTGTAGACTAACAATGGAAGAAATACATGCGCAAGAGAAAGAAGAAGAGCTCATCGGCTAGGAGTAAGAAATTGAAATGTATAATGTTGAGTGAGCCCCCCCACTTCGCACATAAATTCTTGGTACACAGGCATGCGCCAGTACTTGAGCATGGCACCACACCCTCTCATTGCTCTGTGTGGCAGAAGAGGGCACTTCGACTCAAAGCTCTATCTTACCAATTAGTGCATGAAGTGGTTTACAAAAAACATCACAACGATGTTTTGCTCACGTGCCTAGAAGCACATGATTTAGAAAGGGTGTTACGTGATCTCCATGACGGACCAACCGAGGGTCACTTCACGGGGAACACAATAGCACACAAGGCCATGCAGGCCAGTTTCTACTGGCCTACAATATTCAAAGATGCACATGCCTATGCCTGCAAGTACCTAGTCTATCAGAGATGTGCCAACAGAAAATGAAGGTCAACAGTCTTGTTGTAGTGGACGAACCATTTTAATAGTGGGGGTTGGACATCATTGGGGAAATTTTCTCACATTCATCAAAGAAACACTGCTACATCTTAACTGCTACGTATTACTTTACGTGGTGGACAAAAGCAGTTTCATTGAAACAAGTGAATGACCAAGAAGTCATCAGCTTCGTAAGGCAGAACATTATCTCGAGGTTTGGTATTCCTGTATCACTTGTTTTTTACAATGCAACGTACTTTTCTTTGTTAAAGCTTTATGAATTTTCATTGCAAAATGGTATTGTGTTAAAACATTCGGCTAACTACTACCCACAAGGAAATGGTCTTGCTGGGTCCACAAACAAAGATATTATCTGCATCATAAAAAATACCATTTACTTTGAACAGCAAAATTGGCATTCCGCTTTGGTGAATTCTCTATGGGATAAACGAGTCACACCTAAGCCCTCTCTGAATACCTCCCCCTACTTCCTGTTGTACATAAAAGAATCCATCCTCCTACCGAATATCTACTTAACTGCTCTCTAGTTGTCCCAAGAATCCCAACGCAAGTCGTGTCTATTAGTTCAACGTAGGATGGAAACATTGCACAAGCTACATGAAGAAAGGGTGAAATAAAAATAAAGGTTTACACTTCACCAGAACCATATCAAGAGATGGTTCGTTGGAAAATCTGTAGGGAGTACCTGTGTCAGTATGGGTGACTTAGTCTTGAAGTGGGATAAACCCCACGAAGACAAAGGAAAACACACAAACTTCCATTCCCTGTGGATTGGCCCATTCACCGTTCACAAGAAGCTTGACCAAAACATGTATCGTCTACAATCTCTTAACAAGAAGATTGAAAATCTCCCTGTTAATGGCCAAGAATTAAAATATTATTTTCAATGATTTGGGGCCACGCCCCACACTGTGTGCATAGTTCTTTCATTGTTGTTGTGTTCTTTGCTTTGCTTTATTGCTTTATTCTTTGCTTTGTTTTTTTTCTTAGATTTTTTGTTCTATCGCTTTGTCTTGTAAATAAGTGTTGTCCCGCACTACGTTCTGGCTTCTAAATGTGTATGTGGCTGAAGTTCAAAGATGCTTGTGACACTGGAGTGCTTGGCCAGTCATGTGTTCGTCTTCTTTTTGCTTGGTTGTAACTTTGGCTGATGAAGTCTTGACGAAAAATATGATCTATATGTAAGGAAAGTTTTGGTCAAACCATGAACCTGTGTCCAGTCTGGGAAACCTCATGCCTATACTTAGTTTTCAACTCTAGTGTGTTCAATATTATTCGACTAGTAGAAACGAAGAAGGGGAAACTCTAAATGAGCAAACCTGAATTAGATGTCTCTATATGCTTCTCTAATGGAACAACCTCTTATGCTCTCAATAAGTCGGGATCCCTCTCCCACCCCAAAAATAAATAAGTGCCTATGCACAATCCTCTTTCAAAAATAACAAAGGCGAAAGAAGAGAAAGGCTTCTTGTGCAGAGAGGTGAAGAAAGCAACTCCATCGGGGTACTGTCTAGGATCGTTGGCAGTGGAGAAATGCTTGTGTTCTTGCGTGACTCTGTCGGGGTACTGTCCAGGTCTGTTGGTAGTGGAGCAACCCCAAATATGAAAAACTATACTTTGAAAATCTTAAGCTCACGAGCCAAATTACCCTTCCCGATTTGAAACATTGTGATCTGGCTGAATTTTGTTGTGTTCAACTGAGTCGGTACAAGGTGAACCGTGTCTATCCACGGGGTAAGTGGGGAAGCCAAAGTGATATGCAAAACGAATCAATACTCCCCGAAAGGCCAAGGCCGTGCACTGTAAATGAAAGAAAACATAGACGCTGGTATTCAACCAGTGTTTTTCCAAGTGTTGTAGTGGTTGCAACACCCTCCAAAAGTTTTGGCTTGCATCCAAATTTCATAGCCTTCCTTGGTTTCTCCTTTGAAGATTGCAAACACTCGAGCTCACCCCATGAGCTCTTATGAAGTATTTTCACCCTTTTGCTTGTTTGACCAACGATCGTCTTTTGGCATATTGATTTCTTTGTCATGCTTGCGATCTTGTTCTGGTGAGTTTGAAGGTTTGTCTTCACTATATGAACACCTATCATACTCACACACAAAGTTGTAAGCATTGTCGCTCAAGTGTCATCATAGTCGTCCGAAGGTCTTTCTCAAGTGTCGCACTTGTCACTCTGAGCTCTAAGACAGTCTCACCAAGGGAATGTTTTGTCTTTTTGTACATGTGGTCTGTGTTATTTTGTCGTCGAAGTATGCTAGGTGTGTGATCACAATGTCAAATCTGCACAAGTTCACTTGCATTCAACACTTAGCCTTTTTCCTGAAAATCTGTCTGACCGGAAAACCCTCTTCCACTGGACCCCGACTGAGCTGCACTGCGTAGTCTCAACTCTCAGTGACCCTGATCTACTGCCTAAAACTACACAGTGCTTGACCCTATCCCCCAAGTCAGCTGCACTACGTAATCCCGGAGGTGAGCATCTTGTCCGCCTCCTAGAATTGCACAGAGACAACCTCCATGTCCAAACTGAATTGCACATTTCTCAACCACAGTCATCATGCCTCCTTCTTGTCTATCAAAATCCTACATTGCTCTGAGACCTGGGTCTGCACCGTGCTCCAAAATTGCGTAGTCATGTCTAGTAGCTCCTCTACTGCCTTTCTTTGCACTATTCTACAAAACTGTGCAGACAAGCCCAATTTACCCTTGCTTCCTTGCTCTGCACTTCCTTCAGTAACTGCGTAGACATATCTAGTATTTTCCCTACTGCGTGTCCTGCACTATTCTCCAAACTGCGTAGTCAGGCTCAGCAGGTCCCTTGCAGCCCTGTCCTTCACTTCTCTTAGAAACTGCGTAGAATTGCCAGTTGTCCCTCTACAACCCTACTCCGTCTTCCCTCTAGAAACTACGTAGAACTGCCCAACTGTCCCCTATAGCCCCGTCTTGTCTTCCCTCTAGGAACTGTGCATAAGTGCCCCCTTAAGGTCCCACCTTGTAGCTAACACTGGTGTCCTTCACTGCACAATTCTACCTCCCAGTGGTCACTGCACAGTTTTTCTTGATGGTACAAGATGTCCTCCCAAAGTTCCTCATTTCAGCTTGAGCTACACTCTACACTATATCAATGAGTTTTCCTCCCTCCTTGTGACCCGTAACATGAGAACAATGCATCATGTTAGACTAGGAGGTTTTGGATTTGATGTTGTCCTGTCATGAGTGAATTGCAGGAACAGGTACACTGGTAGATCATGGTGAGATGATGAAGAGGATAAAGGAGCGCACATGCTAGAAGACTTGCTTGTAGCAAGATGAACACACCAATCATATCAAGCAATAATCGAAAGGAACACATGCATTGAACCATCATGCAAGACTAAGACCATCAAAGACCCTGCATCACTATGCCATGCAAAGGAGAAGACAAAGCACACCAAGAGTACATCCATCACTCAGCAGCGCAACAACTTGACATGGACACCACATTCAACCAGTACATGTCGAGTTGTGTCATGAGCTATCTTGGCCACATCATCACTATGGTCCATATCTATTGTAATTGAATACAATGTAAAGTGAAGTCCAATGGATGCACACAAGAAGTCAAAGAGTCGTGTCCATTGAAAAGTCATGGGAATTTGAACATTCGCGAGGGTAGTCCAAGAGTCACAAGGGTCAAGCATCACCTTCCCATTGTATGAGCAAGGATTTTTCACCTTGGCTCCTCCCACATAGCCTTGAGAGTTTGTAGTCTGTTATTTGAGGAGAGAGGAGTGGCTCCAATGTCCCACTATTGGGACTAGTGATGTATGGTGTAAAAATGTGTCTTGGTACTTTTGCTTAATTCAGAATCCTGTTAAGGCCAACACGTTTTCACACATGTTTTGTAGATGTTTGTAAGACTACTCTTTAAGCATTTGTAATGCATGTTTTCTTAACCTGTACTAAGATAGTTGAACTACTTTGGTTATTTTAGTACTTACATTGTTGAAGATGTGCTATATTTTTTATCACTATTTTCTTGTTCGTGTGGACTACTCCGCATGACATTAGACAAACCATTCTGGTTTATTGGTTCTAATGACCATCACCTCCGTGTGGACTACTCTGCTGGATGGTGTGTGTGTTTTCCCTTGCACTTTGGTTTTAACAACCTCCGCATCTGTTGTGTACTACTTCGCTGGATGATGGACAAACCCTTGTTGGTTCACGTGTGTCTCTCCCTGGGTGGTACTATTACCTCTCA
The DNA here is from genome assembly GCA_000404065.3 of Pinus taeda. Taxonomy (NCBI): domain Eukaryota; kingdom Viridiplantae; phylum Streptophyta; class Pinopsida; order Pinales; family Pinaceae; genus Pinus; species Pinus taeda. Next base: position 320,048 of record APFE030236159.1, read on the forward strand.
TTTAGAGGCTCACTTTAACCTCTCCCTTTATAGTAAGAGAAACATGACACAAGTTACATTACTCACTCACCATGCATAATCACCTCGCTTTTAAAGATACAAGCATAACACTCTCATGTGCTGAACAACAAGAGCTAAGGAAAATTTCTAAGATAATGGCAATTGGGCCATCGTACTAGATGGGACTCCTACACCAAATGGTGTGAGGTCTAGTTGGGACTTCATAACGAGGAGATCCCCTAAATGTTGGCAGGTCCAGTACCATCAACACTTCTCAACAAAAAGGATGAATTAATTCAAGGAGTTAATATCTGAAGTGGGAACCCTAATTGAAAGAAAAATAAAGACTTTGAGATCCGACAATGGTGGGGAATACACTTCTAAATAAGTGATCTCATATTGTAAAGTAGGAATTAATATGGAGCTCATTGTTCCCTAATACCCCGAACAAAATGGAGTGGCCAAAAGGAAGATTAGGAATATTGAAGAAGTATATGAACAATGCTCCTTGATCAAGACTATCAAAATTTATATGGGGAGAAGTTGCAATGACAACAATATATATTCAAAATAGAAGTCCTCATATAATTCTTGAGAATATGACACCTAAAGAAGCATTCACAGGGATGAAGCCAAGTTTGGACTATCTTTGAATCTTTGGGAGCCCTGCCTATATCCACGTTCCAAAGGACAAATGAAAGAAGTTAGACCCTACAAGCATGAAAGGGATCTTTGTTGGCTATAGTCTCTCCTAAAAAGCATATATAATCTACATCAAGGAAGGAATACATATTGAAGTAAGCAGGGACATTATATTTGATGAAAATCATGCCTACAAAATATCCAAATATATTCCTATTGATTCGGATGACGAAGAGATACCGATATTCGAAGAAGAAAAAGTACAACACGACAATCCATCTACGATTCAAGAAAAAGAAGGACCAAGTGAGCCGATTCAACCTGTGATCATATTGCACCCAAGGAAGAGGCCAAATTGGTTAAAATATACTCTTGAATATGATGAAGGACATGGAGCTACAAAAGGAACATTTAGAGAAATTAAAAGGCCAAAAAGCTATTATGGATATGCTGCATATATGAAAGAATTGATTGAAGTTGAACCATCTACATTTGAAGAAGATGCTCATCAAGAAGAATGGAAGAAAGCAATGCAAGAAGAATATCAATCCATCATGAAGAATGGGGTTTGGGAAATTGTTCCTAGACTGACTGAAAAATCAGTTGTCACCTCCAAATGGATCTAGTACAAGATCAAGCATGTTGTTGATGGAAGTATAGACAAATACAAATCTAGATTTGTTGCAAGGGGTTTCTCTTAGAAGGAAGGCATAAATTATTAAGAAACCTTCTTATCCACCGAAAGATATACTACCTTTAGATCTTGGTATCATTGCCTGTTACAATGGGATGGAATGTCCATCAAATGGATGTAGAGACAACATTTCCGAATGGGACCATCGATGAGGAAGTGTACATTGAACAACTCAAAGGCTTTGAAGTAAATATAAAAAACACTCATGTCTGTAGACTCAAGAAGGCCCTATATGGTTTGAAGTAAGCTCCTAGGGCCGGGTATGCAAGAATGGATGCATACCTTCTAAGAATTGGGTTCGTGAAGAGTATTGATGATCCAAATCTCTACATCAAGGTTGTGGATAATGAGTCAATCATTATTCTACTATATGTGGATCAACTATTCATTACAGGTGTGGAGCGAAGGATACAATAATGCAAGAAGATGCTGACAACCGAATTTTATGGATACCTCCCTAGTTAAGAGGGAGTGTTGAAGAATGTGACTAGGTTCAGTCTTCATAAATGTATTCGAGTCATTATGTAATGTACTTTTCAAAAGAATGAAAAAGAAAAGTTTTATTATTATTACAATGACTTATTAAAGCATGATTTTCATGCTTGGGTCAGCTTTTATTAGTCAAAGTCCCCAGTGTGGATTCGTAGGATTTATATTGAGTCATTAGAGTCATTGTACATTTTATGAGACCCTTCTTGGGCTTTTGAATCATGTAAAAACATTTATTATTGAGTCAAATTAGGTATTTGACACCTCCACACCAAGTCAGACTCAAATAGGGAAATTCGACCTCACCTAAAGCCTATATATACAAGTAGTTCAAATTCATTTGGAGCATCTCTCTCACAAGTTCGATATCCAAGAACAAGAAAGCATAAAAAGTGTAAAATTTCTATTAGAAGAAGAAGTGTTGGAAGGGTCAAGTTTGAAGTTTTTGGGCTATCTCTTTCTCTCTCTTATGCGAAGTTACTTGGAAATTTGTTGGATCAAAGTTTTATGGTTGGAGTGGTCAAAATTATGAAAGTACTAGGTCGAAGATTCTATTGTTGGAAGGCTGAAATTTTGGATTTTCTAGGTCGAAGTGTTGTTGCTTCAAGGTTGAATTTCTTGGTTGAAGTTGTTGGAAGAGGAGGCTAACTTGGTGGTTGGAGGAGGTTTGTGTCTAGGTTGAAGAGCCTCAAGAAAACTATTGAAGGAAGATATTTTGACTGGGTTTTCTCCTAGATAGGGCTTTTTCCTTGGCAGTGTGCCTATATCTTGTGTCTTGTGTATTTGTGATCTTCATACACACATAATTTTGTAATTGCTTAATGAAATATAATATAACAAAGAAGTAAAAGAAGCCAACATAATTCACAAGTAATTATCAAGAAAGATAAATCTAACCCTAACTCTACTAGCATTGATTTATCTACTTGGTTTCAAAGCTAAGGTCGAGGAAGATTGAAGATCACTTTGTTGACTTAAAGGAAGTGGTTACTCCCTCTATGATAAGAACAAGATTCAATACTGCAGGAAGTTGGATCAAGAAGATCTACTACTTATTCAACAAGGTCAAAAGTCAAGGGTTCTTAGCTGCACCTACAAGTTCACTTAATAATGATAATGCATGGATTATTGACAGTGGAGCATCAAGGAATATGATAGGGGAGATTAAACAATTTCACACTCTATCAAATGAATCATCTTCTCATGTAGTGGAATTAGGAGACAACAAAAACTATGTTGTTAGAGACATTGGATCAACATCTTTGAAGCAAGAGAATGGAGCTAAGCTACATCTCAACAATATACTATATGTTCCAAGTTTGAAAAAGAATTTTCTTTCAATTTCTTACTTAGAATATAAAGGGGACAGAGTTTCTTTTTTTTATGGAAAGGTTTTGGTTTGGGGAAAATACTCAAGCATTGATAAAGCTATGGTTATTGGAGTTCGTGAAAAAAGTTTATATAGAGTCAGCACAACACCTCCTCAAGCTTTAGTTCATATGGAAATCAGTCCCATTGAGCTATGGCATATAAGATATGGTCATCTACACTACAAGGTCATTCCCACTCTAAATCAACTGGTTCATGGAATCCCCAATATCAAATAAGATCGTGAAGGAGTTTGCAAGGGATGTTCTTTGGGTAAACATATAAGAAAAACATTTACAAATAGTGAAAAAAGGTCTAAAGAAATATTAGCCCTCATTCATTATGATGTGTGTGGGCCTATGTCTAAAAAATCTCTTGGAGGTCATCCTTACTATGGAACATTAATTGATGATTACTTTAGAAAGACATGGCTCTACCTTCTCAAGAAAAAGGATGAAGTATTTGAGAAATTCAAGTAGTTTAAATCTGAAGTGGAAACCCTAACCGAAATAAAAATAGAGACATTGAGATCTGACAATGGTGGGGAATACAATACTAAAGAATGGATTGCATATTGTAAAGAAGCAGGAATTAAGAGGGAGATCATTGTTCCCCACTATCCCAATGAACATGACATGGTTGAAAGAAATAATAGGACAATTGAAGAAGGTATACGAACAATGCTCCTTGATCAAGACTTACCAAAATTTCTATGGGGAGAAGCTACAATAACAACAATATATATTCAAAATAGAAGTCCTCATAGAATTCTTGAGAATATGGCACCTGAGGAAGCATTCACAAGGACAAAGCCAAGTGTGGACCATCTATGAATATTTGGGAGTCCTGCCTATATCCACGTTCCAAAGGACAAGCAAAAGAAGTTAGATTCTACAAACATAAAAGGGATCTTCGTTGGCTATAATATCTCCTTAAAAGCATATAGAATCTACATCAAGGTGTTATCACTCAGGTTGTTCCCCAAAACTTGTGAGAAAAGGGAATATGGCCGAGGTAACCACTAACCAATCTTTTAGATGCAGTTTCTAGCCAAACTGCATCCAAAGAGGGCTCTCTCTTTATAATTTATCTTTGTTTTGAGGTATTTTAGGCTAGTTATGATGTACAGGGTTTTGTTTTAAGTTTGTTGGATGGTGATCTTAAAAAGAGCTGGGAAGCAAGTCTGAAACAATTTATTCCATTGGGCAAATGGAGTCTATGAGGACGAACTGCTGAGTTTGTTTTCTTCGATAAAGGGAAATACTACAGAGCAAGATAATCGACCTTGGAACAATTTTAAAATCTGGAAATTGATGGAATGTAAGTCAGTGGATGAAGGGCAGTTAAGAATCCTTCATCATGTTGGCAGAGGGAAAGTGCCTGAATATTATCAAGGAGTAGTAAAGAATTCCTTGGCAATATTCAAAGTGAAAGAATCAGTGGAAACAGGAGCAGCTAAGAATTCCTGTTTATGCTAATTCTGAAGAAAACATAATTAACAACAGAGATTGAACACAGAGTGTATTTAAACAAATTCTGGGCTTTTCTTTTTCCCTGTTACTAAGATTATGAAACATATATGAAATTTAGAAACAAAGAAAACACAAAACACAGTTTAGAACAACTTATTGATCCATAGAAAGACACATGAATTTTGTAGCTGGGCCTAGAACATCAAATCCACATTCAGACGGTCCAGCAGCAGTGAACTTCAACAGTGCTTTGTATTACAAATCTCAGAGTTACCACGCAGTCCAGAGAAGAAATCACTAACCCTGAATACATCTCTTGGGGAGGTATTTATACAAAAGAGAGTTACAAAATATCTTGTAGATAAGATATCAAGAAATAACTTCCTCCACCTACTCTGACAAGGGAAATAAATGTAGAAATGAATGCAGGAGTAATTGTTGTTGTGCCGGCTGCTTTAACTGATAAGATATGTTTTTGACTTTTTAACTTAGGAAGTCGGCTGGTAGCTGTGTCTTTACTTTGCGTTCCTGCGTTGCTGTCCCATCCCTTTCATCTGTGCTTGATTCCGCTTTAATGCGTTCTAGTCCCCGCTTGACTCCTTCCTCTGTTGTTTTTTGCCTTTCTGATATGTGCCACATGCTTTGAGATTGAATTAAATGCAGATGATAAAGTAAAATTGGAATTACCTTGGTAAAACTTCCAGCATGCTCTGCCACCATTGGTCTGTTGGCAACTGATGTCTTTGTATTTTTATTAATGTTTCATCAGCTTCAGTATACCTGTAGAAGTTGGGTTGGACTTCAAAAAGATGATCGTTTTCATTTTAGATATAGAACATATTTTCCAACTTGTCATATAAGCTCTGTCCAGAGGGAGGTCCTGTGTCTTCTGAAGTGCTTGATGATGCTGTGATCTGATTGGCAACATATGTGTTTACCTTGTGAGCATATTGTTCATGTGTTAACAGTCTTTGATTGCTGGTTAATAAACTGGGTAGACCCTGTTAGCACTTGAAATTTCACCTAGGCTGAGATAGACAAATCTCAAGGCTACATCAAACCATTCAGCCTCGTAGCTAGCCCTACGAGGCAGGAGAAGGCTCTCTCCGGTCAAACTCGGTGGATTTTTTAATAGGATGAGTTGACCAATTAGAAACACTGATATTAGG
>APFE030236159.1:328633-340941 GCA_000404065.3 Pinus taeda
CCCTGACAAGTGACTCATGAATGCTAGCCTGACATATGGCTCAAAATAAACATAATCCAGCATTTTGCGCTTGGGCCACACCTCACCCACATTTGGTATCCCAGTAGCCTCTGAAATCACCTCCGGAAACAACACAAAATTCACCCCTGCAAGAGTGACCTGCCATCATGAAGGTGCAAAACAAATAAGCGGGCCAACTCCCTGTGGTGCTGAATCTGGGCAAGCCTCTCATAAAACTGAAAACATGACATATAACGGAAACAATTCACTGCCATAGGACAGGCCTGCAACTCTGCCAAAGAGGTGGGCTCCTCTCTTTTATGATGACCACCTTTGCCACCCCTACGAGGCCTCCGCTGTACCTCAACCTCTGTGGAAGAAGGCCGGTCATCACCTTGCTCATAGGTTTCAGTGGTTGACATGGTGCTTTTGAGCAAAGTGGAGAAAATAGATAAAGTAAACTGTTGCCCTTGCCCTGCAAAAATGCTAAGAAGTATGTTGTTTTCAAGGGAAAAAAATCATAAGGGAAATGTTAGGGGAGGGATTTTTAATAAGGAATGGGAAAATATGTAAAAACAGGGATTTTTAAGGGATAATTCACAAAATGTCAAACATATCATCTCATCTTCCATCATTAGGAAATTATTTGCAAAGAAATACTTTATTAGGATTTAGTCATAGGGGAATAAGACTTCTTTTACATCTTGTCATAAGGGAAAAGGGATCTTAATTGAACAGGACTTTAGGGAAGGGGTAGAGACGAAAACAGGGCTTGGTTTTGGGGAGACACAACAATACTCTTTTGCCAACAATAATTACAGCAATATGTCCATTTTATACATATACACAGCTACATTTTTCTTGTTTTTTCTATGGATATGCAACAGCAGTGTGTCTTCTATTTTCCAATGACTATGCACAGCAATATCTTTTTTTTTTTTATATTTGGTCATTTTTCTATATTATTGCTCTTTTCTCTTTTTACATAACATTTTTTATCCTTGCTGTTGTTCATTTATTTTCCTTGCCGTGTGGAGGGTATTAGGGTTTTGTAAAGGGATTTGGGGAGGGATAGGGTTTTAGGAATTTGAGATGAGAAATTTAGTATTTATTGCAAATGAGATAAGATAGAAACATATTATGACATTTGTGAATTTAATAGGAAACAAGGAGGGAATAAATAGGGATTTAAAGCCTTGAAAAAACATCAACCCTAGCATAATGCTTACATGAACAAGCAACCACCCAAATCCATTTCTCCTTACATTTCTTGGTGATAAACATATATATGCAAGCCCCTCATTTCATGTTTTAAGCATTCAAACGCACTAGAAGACCCTACCTCGATCAATTGAGCAAGCAAGAGGGCGATTTAGTCGATTTGGAGTGGTTCTGTAGAAGACAGCTTGAGTGGTCGCGCCCCTGCTCTGAGTCGTCGCGCCCCTTAGAAAAATGCACTGCAGAGGGGTCGCTAAGTGGTCGCGCCCCACCCAACTAGTTGCGCACTGAGCCTGAGTGGTCGCGCCCCTGAGAATGACTCCAACTTTCTGCAAATCGCCCCTTTTGACCTCTCACTCGTTTTTGCAAGCTCTCAAATGCATAATGAAGCTGTTTAGAGGGAAATTTACTCTTTATAGGCCCAATTTGAAAAAATTAACTTACCAAACCCACTTTCTAATGTTTTTGCTTTGACATTCACTTTTAACACTGTTTTGAGTTCACTTTGTCCTTAATTTGATCTTTTGAGTGCTTTAACTCCGTTCTTTTTGCAGGTTGACCATCTGATGGACTCTGGCGAGGAGACCAGGGTTATTGCCGGCATTTTGAAGAATTTTGAAAAATTTCCTTATTTTTTTGCAAATTTCACATGACCTTGGGTTTAAAAACAGGGTTTTTAAATCCAAGGTATAAATGAGTTGTACCTGATGAAAAATATCAATGGAACATATTTACATACCTCCTTCCGGCTTGCTGGGGACTATTAGACCTTTGACTCATGACCTTGCAGTGATTTTTGATTAAAACCCTAGACCTAAGACTTTGGATTTCAAGACAAAAATAAAACAAGTGTAACACAAGCTCATTTAAATGATATGATCTGATCCAGCAAAGCCAAGAAGGGAACAAGGACAAGCTCCTCCATCAGTTTTATGGCATGCCTAATGGGATGCAAAACTGATACTGATGAGACACCTACCTATGCACATGCAAAGAGCTTTTGATCACTGATGGAGGGCTCAAGACCGACACTAACAGACCCTTCTGCTACAAGACTGTAAACTTCTCTGTGAAGGCATTTATCTCCATCTGCATTTCTTGGCACTTCCTTTCCAAATTTTGTATAACATTCCTCATAGTTAGCACCTTTTTCACTGTCAAATGGTGCCTGTTCTGTCCCCGATCTCCAAAGCTGCTAACTGTTCTCTGGTATGAGTATTCAAAAAATGAATTAGTCTATTGGCCTGCTCAGGCATGTTTCCCAATGATGCCCCGGCCCTTTGAATTTCCACTTGGGACCGTTCTATCAATTCTATTTGTTCATGGATCATTTGAATTGATTTCCATTGATCCGTGATAGACTGGCCAATTTTAGTCCACAAAATTGTTTTAATTTTGCTAGAGGCTTATGAAGTGTGAGATCTTTTTCCAAGGATTTCACCTTATTTTCCAAGGCCTTTACCTCTCTGGTTTTCTCTGCTACAATTATTTTTTATTTATCATAGCTTACCTCTAACTTGGCCAATTTTTCTTTGGCCTCTTTCAGCTCTGACATTTGGACTTCTAGCTCTTTTACTGCTTTCATTAGTTCTTCCATGCTCATGCTGGTATCTGGTCCTATTGTTGTTGCTGAAGCTGAGGTACCTGTTGTTGATGCTGGGATAGTAGGAGGGGCTGTTGCTGTAACTGTGGGGGGAGAAGTGGTACCTGTTGGAGCTGTTTCGGGTGGCTGGGAGGTCGACTCTCCCTGCTTCTCTTTCATTTCTTTCTCCAATGCCTGCTCTGTTTTTACTAATCTCTCATTCATCCTCATTAGTAAACTCACCATGTCCTCCTCTTCTTTTTGCTGTGCAACTTCTGTGGTTTGTGGATGCATTGTAATTGGCAGCTTTAATTGCTTTTTGAGGGCTACGATGTCCTCCTCCTTCTTCTTTATTAGTGCTTTGATGCCCTTTGCATCCTTAGGATTATGCTCGAGCTCGATGATAATTTCTTCTAAGGACTTAATCCTGTTGTCCTTAGCTAACAAGGAAGCCTTTTCCAATTCTAATTGGGCAGAGGTATTGTGCAACGAATTTTGCAATTTGTGAGCGAGCAATGCCTTGTCTGCCAAGGTGGAGTACACCATTTCCCCAGTTTGTTTGTGTAATTCAATCTGGTCTATTGGGTGGATGTCTTTAGAGAGAACTTCTAGATTGGTTCTAATATAATCAGCAGCTGACTGTGGTTGCTGTGTCTTGGGCTTGAAATGACTGAGGATCATTTTCTTTTCCTGAATATCATAAGCAACCATTAGCCATTGTTGATTGGTGGGTGTTGTCCTCATCAGATGATTATAAAGTTGCATCCTTACTAGATCATTCTTTGCCTTTATCTCGGTGAAAGTTTTCTTAATATCTGAGCCTTGCTTGCTTTTAGGCCCGGTGGATGAAATTTCCACACTCTGCTACCTCTCTAGCTCTTGCTGGAATGAACCAGTTGATGTGCTTGCCATTAGAGAATTTTGCTGCTCAGTCCTTTCCTCATCCCTCATGCTACCAGTGGTTTCTTCTACAAATTCCTCCTTAGAATAAGGATTCAATCTCTACCTCTTATTTCCTGGTTGTTCTGCTGGCCCACTGATGGGGGTACCCTCTTCTCTATCTCTCTTTTTGCTCTTTTCCTCATTTCGAGGAGTCTGTAATACAGGGATTTGAGGCACCTCTGTTTGTGTTGAAGGTCCTTGCCCCTGGCCTATTTCCTTATATGTATATGACTGATCTTCCATTGTTTCCTATTCCATACCTATCACCTCCTTACCTTTAGCTGAGGCTGTACTGGCCTTTTGTGATGGTTGCTGAGAAGTCCCAACAAAAGATGTGTCACCTCCTATGTGTTGGGTCAGCTTGAAGGATACCTGTCCAAAAGAGTCCAGGTCAAGTGTTTTTTCAAGCTCTTTCGTTTCCTTTTCCAATTTCTCTTCTTCAGTTATATCTTCAACTAATGTGCCCTCTAGCCACTCTTGTTGATTAGCGTATTGCTGGATTTTAGGGATTTAAAATGAACATATGTTGGCAACTTATTTTTCACTTTCCTATAACTTATGAAATGATTGGGGTCATATGGTGCCCAATAGAAACTCTGTTTCAGCTTAAGTCGGTGCCCTAAAATATCATCAGCCTCTTGCCAGGCTTCCCTTTTATTGAAGGTGAAAGGGCCCAGTTGATTTCTTATTTTGAGTTGTGCCTTTTTCTTGGCCTCATAGAAATGGATTACATCTGCTTGGATAAATTGTCTGAAGTATTCCAGTGAAAACAATCGCATTGGCACATAGTTTGGCAATTTGTAGGGGCACAACTCACAGCCATATATTCGGATCACAGTGTGATTCTAGTAAAAGTACCAGTCACCTATGTTATAGCTCTTGGAGAGCTGTAGAATTCTCTGCATTTCACTAGAAAGTCTATCTCGAGGACTTGTCATCAGTAAAGAGGTGGCTGGATATATGAACAGATCAATGAATTCACAATAAGTATAAGGAGAGTAATAAACATGGTGGAAGACTGAGGTCCAGAAAATTACAGACCTTCTCTCTCCTTTGAAATCTAATTTTCTGAGGGGAACTCGAAAACTATCTGGCTGATAGTAGAGCAACAAATGATATATGTATTATGTGTATTTAAACACTCTTTCTCTATCCATGCTCATGAATTGCTCATGGATCTTATCAGCTATGAAGGTGGCATAATCATACCTGACAGCGGAGGGCTGTCTTGGAGTAAAGATGGATAAGAGGACCAATGTGGTTTCATCTACATACTCACTGGTTTTGAATCCCAGGATGTAGGCTATCATGTCAATAATAAATTTTCCTGCTTCATTAAACCATGAGTCTAGATATGGAGGAGGTTCCTGAGGTTGACAATTTGGTTTCATAAATAATTGGCCTATTCTGGTTATTTCTAAACTTGGCAATTTGGCACCTTGGTCAAGCAAAAGTCCCAAGGAAAGAGGAGTCAATGGCCCAGTTGGCTTAAAATGCAGCATCTCATTTATAGATTCAGGGGTGATATAAAATAGAACTGTTCCAGAAGGAGACATCACTTCCCTTTGAGTGGGCTCATAATTGGCATGGCATTGGTGAATGAGGTCAAGAAAAACATTGACACAAGGGAGGTAGTACATGGGCATATTGGACTCCAAAATTCCAAAGATATCAGCTTTGTTTCTGTAGCTGTTCTTGATCTCACAGAAGGCTTGGAGATGAGATTTGTAACCCATTATGTCATTAATCTGGAAATCCTTGTCAGTTAGGGGTAACCATTAAAGTTCTTTATGTGGAGCATTGAGAGGGGAAACATTGAGGGCCACTGGAGCAGGGGCTTCCATTTTGTAAATTCTCTTGTGATTTTTAAGAGGAATGTGGGTCTGTGCAACAGTAGTAGTTAAACAACAGCTGTGGGGCCTTTTTTAGAGAAATGCAAACCGTATTCAACTCAGAATTAATTTACTGGGTAAAGAATTGTAGTCAACAGCAAAGCTTGCAGAGTTTTTCAACAGAAAATGAACAAAAGAAATTTAGGGTCTTTTCCTTTGGCAATTACAGAACATAGTAAACTCGAGCTCGACTTGGTGGGAGAGATTTGCAGAGGGAGATGGAGTTTGCAAGTTTTTTAGTAAAAATGGGCAAAAACAGAGGTTATGGAGCACCTTCCTCAGGTATTTTGATTAATTTGATTCAAACTTGGGTGTTTTTTTTAGAGATTTTGTAGAGGAAAGCTAAAACAGGGGACTTGGGCACCAGACATTGGTAAATACTTGTTTTTATAGGCTCATTGGACGAATTTTGCAGAGAAACACGAAATGTGTAGGTTTTTGGTGAAGAGTGGGTTACAGAGTGGTTCTAGCGTGCTGATTTAAAGGTAACACAGTGAATTTTAACAAAAATTTGGGTTGCTTGGACAATTCTACAGAGAAAATCGAAATTCACAGGGTTTATCAGCAGGATTATGATAAATACCTGTTCTAACCAGCGGACCGGGCGATTTGCAGGTGGCAGACTGTGCTAAAAGACTGGAGTGTGGAGTATTTTGGCTTGAAATCGGGCTGAGTGGTCGAGTGACTGCTCTCGGACGTGAATTAGCATGCAGACGTCGCACAGAAGAAACAAACAAGAATGAACGAAAACGATGCTTTCACGTCCTTTTGGCAAAAAAGTTGATTTTGGTGGGTTTTGGCACATTTGGGTCGAGTGACGTCAGCATGGCACAATGTTTGTCGTGTAGCAAGGTACGGAAGGTGACTTGGCTGTGACGTGGCAGACACGGCGGATGATACAGTGGCGAGGTGGTAGCCGACGCGGCTGATGATGTGAGGGGTGACGTCAGTAGATGACGTAGTCATGACGTCAGCGGGGAGTGGGCAGTAAGCGGTATTATTGCACCGCTTTTTGGGCAACGGCGGTATTGAGCGGAGGGGTAGCGATACAGCCGGGCGGGCGATGCGTGTCCCCTGTACGACGGTGAAACCACCATTTTCCCGGAACATAAACTTCGGGCGTCTGGGGGATCGCGATACAACAACGCACCGTTGGATTTGAGAGCCTGGATCCAACGGTCGACGGTGAATGGGAAATAGCAGGGGTTGCAGCGCAGGGACCCACCATTATATTTCGACATTTTATAATGTTTTGCAATGTATTTCGATTTTGGGTTCGGGCGGGTTGGTTATTCATTTAACCAAATGTTAAATGAACTCCATGGTTTGTGTGCGCTGGGTTGTTATATGGTTCCAATTGAACCAATAACTCCCATAAACCTTAATGTATGGCTATATTAAGCTGAGGGTGGGGATATTTATAATATTTTCGGGATTTTTTGGGAATTTACATATAATAGGGGTGGGAGAAACATTATATAGGAGCTATATAATAGAGTTAGCATGTTAACATGGGTTTTGATGTTTAAGCAAAGCACTAAGTTTAAAAAAACAAAAACTTAGGCTATTGGGAGGGTCCAAAGAAGAAAGATTTTACACAAGAAATGTGGCTTCTTGGCCCATAGAGAAAAAATTATTTTGCTGAAACTTTCACCTGGAATGAAGCGGTCTAGGGACTTTGAGCAGATCTCAATATCCTGGCGGGATTTTAGTAAGTGATTGTTGTGAGGGGAATGAGGGGAAGTTAGACATGCAACATCTGATTTTTCACCACCCTTTGCCATGGCATTTTATGATATTAATGAGATAAAACATATTCAAAAGACAAAATGGCTCATAAACCTACTTCTGCAACATCAAAACTGTGTACCCAGCCGAGTCCACCTAACATTTTTTCTTCATTCTTCCTTGGGTGCATTTGAACTAGCAAACCCTTATTCTCTTCTTTTCTTTTAGCTGCCCTCCTATCTAAGTCTACCCTTATCTCTTCCAAGGGCTCAGATTTAGCTGTTGAGCTCCTTTGCTTCTCTACTTATCTACTCATTTGCCAAGCCTGAACTATTTGGACAGACCTTTATTCTCTATTCTAAAACAAATAAATTGAAATATGAACTTGGACAAGATTAAGATGTTTGGCCAATCACAAACTATGATAAGAGTCAAGCAACTGTACATAGTGAAATTCTTCAAAATATGGAACCTTTGCAGTATGGAAAGGATGAACATATTTGGCACTTCTCCAGTCAATCATGAAAAATGAAACCTATTGGTATAGGAATCTAACACAAGGAATGAAAACATATTGAAGTAACAAGGATGTTATATTTGATGGAAATCATTCCTACAAAAGATCCAAAGATATTCCTATTGATTTCGATGATGAAGATATACTAATATTCAAAGAAGAAAAAGTATAACATGACAATCCATCTACAATTGAAGAAGAAGAAGAAGGACCAAGTGAGCATATTCAATCAGTGATCATACCAAACACAAGGAAGAGGCCAAATTGGTTGAAAGCTACTCTTGTAGATGCTGAAGGACATGGATCTACAAAAGGAACCATTAGAGAAAGTAAAAGGCCGAAAACATATTCTAGATATGTTGCATATATGAAAAAATTGATTGAAGATGAACCCTCTACATTTGAAGAAGTTGGTCATCAAGAAGGATGGAAGAAGGCAATGCAGGAAGAATATCAATCCATCATGAAGAACGGGGTTTTGGAAATCGTTCCTAGACTGAGTGACAAATTTATTGTCACCTCCAAATGGATATACAAGATCAAGCATGTCATTGATGGAAGTATAGACAAATACAAAGCCATATTTGTTGCAAGAGGTTTCTCTCAAAATTAATGCATAGATTATTAAGAAACCTTCACACACACCACAAGGTATACTACCATTAGATCCTTGATTTCATTGGCTGCTACAATTGGATGGAATATCCATCAAATGAAATTTAAGACAACATTTCTGAATGGGACTATCGATGAGGAAGTGTACATTGAACAACCCAAAGGCTTTGAAGTAAATAGAAAAGACGCTCATGTTTGTAGACTCAAGAAGACACTATATGGTTTAAAGCAAGATCCTAGGGCATGGTATGCAAGAATGGATGCATACCTTCTAAGAATTGGGTTCATGAAGAGTACCATTGATCCAAATCTCTACATCAAGGTTGTGGATAATGAGTCGGTCATTATTCTACTATATTTGGATGATCTATTCATTACAAGTGTGGAGCAAAGGATACAAGAATGCAAGAAGATCATGGTAGCCGAATTTGAGATGAAGGATCTGGGACTGATGCACTATTACCTAGGTCTAGAAGTATGGCAGAAGCCTAGGGAGATATATCTAGGGCAAGGAAAGTATATCATCAAGTTGTTGCATAAATTTGGGATGATGGATTCTAAGCCCATGACTACTCCTATGATCACCAATCTCAAGAAGTTGAGGAGCTCTGACTCAATTCTCATAGATCCTACCTCCTATTGTAAGTTGGTGGGTTCTATGATGTATCTGGTAAATACTAGGTTGAATATATGTTTTGCTATGAATATTCTTAGCCAGTTTCAGTTGGAGCCTCATCATGGTCACTAGATAGATGCCAAGCATATATTAAGATATCTTCGTGGCACTATACACCACTGCCTAAAGTACGATAGCAATGAAGTCAAGCTGATTGGCTTCGTAGCTTTTGATTGGGGTGGTAGTGAGACCGGTGAAAGAAGCACTAAGGTGGATGCTTTAGTTTTGGATCTACCATGACCTCATGGATTAGTAGAAAGCAAGATCTCGTTGCTTTGAGTAGTGCTGAAGCAGAGTACGTGGCTGCATGTGAAGTAGGAAAGGAGGATGTATGGTTGAGGAAGCATTTGACAGATTTGTTTGAGAAGCCTTGAGGTCCTACTTTGATCAATTGTGACAATCAAAGTTGCATCAAGATGTTTAAAGATCCTGTGTTTCATGCTAGGATGAATTATATCAACAATAAGTTCCACTACATTATGAACTTGGTGTAGGATGGGATCGTGAAGCTACAATATGTCCTGATATACGATCAGGTAGTTGATATACTAACATAGTCTCTTCCTAATAAGAAGTTTGAATATATTAGAAGCATGCTTGGTTTAGTTGATAATGTTGATCTTTTTGATGATAATACAAGTTTGGAAGAGATCTGTTAAGACTTTATGTGTGAGACACATTGTCTGGGAGGACATCTGGCTAACACTATGTGTTGATGTCTAGATCCCAAAGTAGGGAGGGTGGTGTTGGTTATGGAGCTCTGACCTAGATACGCACCTAGATCCTAGGGTTGATTGTTAGCAAGTAAGCCTCATGGTACCTAGAGAGGGTGAAAGCTTTAGTCCATCTTAGTCCCACCCTGATAGATTACCATGGTCAGTAATCTAGTTCATGGCATCGTGAGTGCCTAAACTATTGGAGGACCTTGAATAGATTTCCATAGTCAAGAATCTAGTCCATGGCATTGTGGTACCTAAACTATTCATAGTTCACATGTTTCGAGATCTTCCTTGTACTTGAATATGTTTTTATGAATACCTCCCTCGTGAAGAGGGAGTGTTGAAGAATGTAACTAGGTTCAGTCTTCATAAATGTATTTGAGTCATTATGTAATGTACTTGTCAAAATAATGAAAAAGTTTATTATTATTATTACAATGACTTATTAAAGCATGGGTTTCATGCTTGGTTCATCTTTTATTAGTAAAAGTCCCTATTATAGACTCCTAAGATTTACATTGAGTCATTAGAGTCATTGTACATTTTATGAGCCCCTTCTTGGGCTTTTGAATGATTTAAAAAGATTTATTATTCAATCAAATTAGATATTTGACACCTCCACACCAAGTCAGCCTTAAGGAGATCAAGTCAGACTCAAACAGGGCATTTTGACCTCACTTAAAGCCTATATATACAAGCAGTTCAAATTTGATCAGAGCATCTCTCTCACAAGTTCGACATCCAAGAACAAGAAGGTAGAAAAAGTGTGAAAGTCCTAGAAGATAAGAAAAATTGCTGGAAGGGTCAAGGTAGAAGTTTTTGGCTATTTCTTTACCCCTTTTATGAGAAGTTATTGGGAAAAGTGTTGGATCAAAGTTTTATTTCTGGAGGGTTCGAAATTCTGAAAGTGTTGGGTTGAAAATTCTGCTGCTGGAAGGCCGAAATTCTGGATTTGCTGGGTCAAAGTGTCGCTGCTTCAAGGTCAAAGTTGTTGGAAGAGGAGGTTGACTTGGTGGTTGGAGGAGGTCTGTGTCTAGGTTGAAGAGTATCAAGAAAACTATTGAAGGAATAAATTTTGGCTGGGCTTTCCCCTAGATAGGGGGATTTCCCTGGTAGAGTGCCTATATCTTGTGTCTTGTGTATCTTTGATCTTCATACACACATAATTTGTTAATTGCTTGACGAAAGGTAATATAACAAATAAGTAAAATAGGCCAACATAATTCACAAGTAATTATCAAGAAAGAGAAATCTAACCCTAACTCTACTGGCATTGATTTCTCTACACATATCACTATCACTAATACACTCTACTACGAGTATTTCTTGAGCTCTGAATCGCACTTGTAGAAATTTCTCATTTCCCACCCCGGTTTTCAGTTTCAACTTATTTCTCCCATATAGTTAAATTCCCTTTCCCATATCCATACATTCAACAACAGAAAAAATAAATTTTTGCTGAAAACACAAATTCTGGAAATTTTACAGAATGCTGAAAAATGTAGAAATAAAAAATCAGCAGGTACAAACAGTCATTTAACAAATTTGAACACAACGATTTTTTGTCAATGTGACCTTGGAAAAACCCCCTACAACTCTTGGGGAAAACCAGTTCGAGAGCTCTTCTTTATTTCTGAAAATGCCTTTTTTACAGTGAGAAATATTCAGCAAAAAATCAGCAAGCAAATTTACAACTTATCTCTTTTCCCGTGCCTCACAGCAAACTGGAAATTACAGCAAACAGGACAACAATAAATGCTGTACGGCCTCCTCAATTTTTGTGTCCACTTTCAGCCTTAAATGTTGTTGTACAACCTACATTAAATGTGTTGTACGGACTACAATAAATGCACTGTACGGACCTCGATTTGCGTGCAGAAAAAAATAGCAAATTGCTCCTCGATTTCTGTGCAAACCACTCCTCAATTTCTGTGCAAACCAGCTATACGGATTTCTAGAAAATCATGCCAAAATCAGCGTTTCACTATGTGTTGAATAAGCTGTACAAATCTGCTCAACTGCTGCCTTGGAATGTGTGCCAAGCTGCTGTCTCCTTCTCCTCTTTGTCCAAAAATCTCCCTTGCTCTCTTTCTCTCATTCTCTCAATCTGCTCATGAAAGAATGAATGACCTTTTGCCTCTTTTTTCTCCTTTAATCTAATCCTAAGTGACTTTTGGGTAACCTCTAAATCCAATGATTGAAATAGATTGAGATCTAGGGCTGAGATTAAATGCTCATTTAAATCTCACTTTTTATTTTTTAACTCACCCCACTTTAATAAAGACCCACTTAGTCATTTATTTCCAAAGCCACTTTTCCTTTCTAATTTTACATTGACTTTATTAAAGTCACTTTAAACTTAGACTTTAGTAACTTTATCACTGAAAGTCACTTTTAAATTAGATTTGACTTTATAAAA
>APFE030236160.1:8628-52268 GCA_000404065.3 Pinus taeda
CTAGCACAATGGTCTCTTTGCAGAAGTATATACACAATGATGACAAAAATTCATAAGTTGAGGATACTAGCTCATTTTTGGGTTTAAGTGGCAACCCTGTCAAGGCTATAGACACCTGCTAGCAACAATGGCTCTGCCCATGGTATTGGAGTGGTATTCTATATTGCTAGTTATTTACTATGTTAGCACTTCCTATATAATTAATTAAAAAGGAGAAACTACCATTGAATAGTATTTTTATTTCTAAAAACCAGCATAACCGTTGAAAATCCATATAATGAATCACTTCAACCTCGTCCAATCAGTTGATGCCAGCAGTCATTATCCTTTTCGTACCATGTCAAATCTCACTTTTTCAATCACAAAAGGTGAAATTAATGTTCATAATGAAAATTTACATGTTTTATTATGTTTCTCGATCATCTCTAACTGCTCGTACGACTGTAATTACTCACTTTACTCCACCTATCAGATTCTGCCACTCACCTCATGCCATATTAAATGCGGTCGTGCATACTTTTCTTTTTCCCATACTTCGAGGACGAGGACGCCATTTGTTATTGGAGGGGGAAGGTTATGTGCTATAATGATTTGATAGGTTGTAATTATCCAAATCCACCATGACCATTGATTGGAATTATTAATTAGTATTACATTTATAAAAAAAAAAAAATTATTGATCGATCATTTATTGGTGCATTTATATAAAAACATTCTCTGATTAAAGCTCTTGCATGTGACATACCTGTTTCTGTTCAACACTAAAACCATTTAATGTTCAATAATAAAACCATAGAAGTAAGGATTGCATGCAAAATAGTGGAATTATTATAGGAGCACAGTAAGCATGGGAGGCAAGGTTGTTCATAACAAGCCCACATTATTGCAAATAACAGAACCGGCTCAATCAATTCTTGAACGCGCTGGGTGGATAAAGTACCTGGTCAGGTTGCAAGGATTTCACAGTGATGTCGCATTGGAATCTTTGCATAATTTATAAGATGAACACACAACTGTGAAAGGAAAATCTATAACAGTCTCTGAAGCAATCATAGCCAAAATCTCTGAACTCTCAATGGAAGGCATAAAGTGGATTGAGAAGCATGTACAAATGTAGGAAGAAATTGAAGTATCCAGCAAGATCGATAAAGAACTTATATGAAAAGGCAAGGGTATTCAGCTTGCGTCCTTGAAGGAGCCATGATGAGAATTAACAACAATTGTTCAAAAATATATCACTTGAGACAACTGAAAAGATGTGGTACAGCCTAGACACCTTAAACTGTTAGCAATACTTAGGTAGAAGATTGTAGTTAACTTGCCAATCTTTTTAAATTCTATACTGCATGATGTTGCTAGCCAAGTTAGAAAATCCAAGAACCCGTGGGCTACAATTAGACATCATGGTCTAATTAAACTCATATTCACCCGAGATCTAGCCCAACAACAATTAACCTGGGATAATTTTGTGAATCGTATTGTACCTTCAATGGAAGAAAACCCAAGAAATGCACAGGAAAGAGCCAGGGTTGACCAAATTGTAGAGAATGTTGAGGAACCAAATAATGAACGGCAAACCTTAGGGGAAACAGTATCAGGAAGGGCACAAAAAAGGAAAACCACTGCTTCAGCTTCTAATCCTTCAAAACAAAGACGTTCTGAGAGGATATGGGCACAACAGAACATCTCAGAGGAATCAGAGGAAGCAAGGTCGTTGTATACACCCCTTGCAAGCCCACTGGATGTTTTTCCATAGGGAGACGAAGAAGAGGTGGCCCGAGTTTTGGAAAACTTGGGGATGCTCTTCGAAGAAGAAACTCAGTCTTAACATTTTCAGGATCAGGACCACACCTCTAGCCAGTCTGCCTCTGCCAATAATTCTGGTCATACAGAAACTGTACCATCCTTTGGAAACATGGAGGGAAGTAAATTTGAACACTCGCAAGGCCAAGATCGTGACCCTAGCAAAAATTCTTCTCTCGAGGGCTCTAGCTAGACATAAATTTTACCATCTTCTGTGGATAGGGGGGAGTCACAGGAGCAAGGGGAGAAAATTTCCTCTATAGAAAGAAGTCTTGAGCTGGAAAATCAGATATAAATAAGCCCTAAATTAGAAACTCGGTTGGGAGATATTGTTTTATTGGAATAGGAACCTAGTGATGATATAACCCCCCTTTCGCTTGAATATGGTTTTTTCTCCTCCAATTAAACATCCCACTGAGGAGTCAAGGGAAGAAGATAATGCGATGATGAATTTATTGTGCAAGGAGAATAAGAAATTAAGGGAAAAGATCAAACACTTGAGGAAGTGGTTGAAAGAAGCAAGCAAGGCTTGTAGGAACAAAGTAGAATCGAAAACCATTGGTTCTCAAAGTGAAAACCTCCTTCAGACTACTGGAACACAAATAGAAGACACCCCCCAGATTCAATTGGAATCCAAACTAATATAGATCATATTGAAAATGTTGAAACCCAGAATAAAGACTTTTCCACCTGTTCGATGAAGACTCAGATAGATTTCTCTGTGGGCTCGATGGATGTTGCAGTTCAAACAAATTTTTCAGAAAAATTGCAAATAATTGATACAGCGGAAACAACTGCTCATACCGATTCAGTGGTAATCTACAATATAGCTATCCAAATTGAGGATACACTTTTGTACACCCCTTTGATAAGAGAGGCTACCATTCAAAAGTTACATAACGAAATAGTAGAACTACAACATACTTTGGCACAACATCAAAGGGAAGTAGTTCCCTTGCAGACTCATAATGATTTAATAAAGAAGTTTGATGAGTTGACTGTAACAAAGGATGAGACTTTTTCTAGTCTCAGAGTTGAGCAAAAGAAAGTAAAGGAAGTACAAAATCAGCTTTAGAAGGCTATAGAGAAAATTAAAACCATTTTCTCCATTTATTCAGATGCCTTGTCTTGTAGGTCACCTACTACCAATTATGTGTTGTTTTTGCTTGAAAAGTATTTACTGTTAAAGGTTAAAGCTATCAGGTCCGGTAAACTTGTGGAATTTAAATCAACCCCAGACTTTATCCAATGCTACAAAGAGAAGAATGAAAATGTGAAGCGTCTTCTCTATGAATTATACTTACACAACTTCTTTTTGGAAGACGAAAGGGATGCTAACCCTAGCCCCTTCATCAGAGATGTTCAATTTAAAGCTTTCATTTCTTTTGCCTATAATCAAATTAAGTGGGCTAAGGCATATAATATTTTCTAGAAAAGGGAGCATGAATTAGATCAATGGGTCAGGGGAGAACATATAAAACTCGCACACCTTTTTGTATAGCACAAATGCTTTAGGGAACAACCATTAATACTTGATAGTTTATCTTTGGCTTCAAATGATGTTCATGTTTGTTTACCCATTTGACATGACTTGTAGATAGTATTTTCAGGCTTCTTTATTGTTGGTAGATCTCTGACTGCTCCCTTTTTGTTGAGTTTGATAATGTGATCAAAGTTGAGATGCCCCAATATCATATGCCATAGCCAGGATTCATTGTGTTTGCCGATGTAACATTCCCCATCTCTTCTTTCAAGATATATGAATTATTCTTAGGTCAAACTCATTTAACTTGAACCTTCCCTGTAGTTGTTGACCTCATTTCATAGTCTTCAGCTCTAAAGAGAACATCACACCCTTTGCCACAAATCTGACTTACACTCAACAAATTATGTTTTAGACAATCTACAAACAACACATCTTGAGCCTTTCCTCATTCATTTCTCAAACTCACTATACCATTTCCTCTAATTCTTCTTGCCTCATCATTATCGAAAGTGAAATTCTAGTCTTATTTTCATTCAAGGAAACACACTTGATTTTATCTCATGTCATATCTCTAGAGAAGCCATTATCCACATACCATTTTTTTTTGAACTTGAGCATACAAAAATAGATCACACTTATCAATTTTCTTTTCTTCTACCTTCTTTCCCATTTCATATATCCATTTGTTTTATAAATCTTCTCATGGATCCTTATCTCTGGTGATGCAATCATTGACTAACACCTGTGGGTTTTGGTCTAACAATAATCATGATTCCCAACAAGTGGTATTAGAGCATAGGTCACGCGTTTGATACACACCTAACTTCGATTGGTGGGGAGATTGTTAGACACCAGATAAATCGATGCTCCTTGTGTGTTTCGCGACATGGACTAACCACCTCTCGTGGATCCTTATCTCTGGTGATGCGATCATTGACTAACACCTGCAGGTTTTGGTCTAATGACAATCGTGATTCCCAAAACATACCTCATGTGAAGTTTTATCTTCCAATGTCAATGAAGGTGATCGGTCACCCACGTAACATGCATTATTCATTGTCTCTACCCATAATTCCTACAATAATCCAGCACCACTAAGCATGATTCTTTCATTTTCCATCAACATCATGTTCATTCTTTTTGCAAATCAATTTTTATAAGGTGCGTATGGAGCAATATTCTTTCGTGCTACGCCACACTTCTCACAAAACTCTTTAAATATTTTTTTTTTTTAATTCTCCACCATTATCTATCCTCAACACCTTAATCTTCTTCACTTTTTTAGTTTCCACCAAAGCCTTAAATTCTTTAAATATGTCGAAGACTTTAGATTTCTTCTTGAGAAAATATATCCATGTATTCCTCGCAAAGTCATATATAATTGATACACATACTTAACCATTGATGGAACTGACACATGTCCAAACACATCAATGTGCATAAGCTCTAATATCCCTTTCGCGCTCTTAGCACCCCAGGGGAAACTCACCTGATTTTGCTTCCCATATACACAATTATCATTAAAATATCATTACTATGCATTATTCGAAGGCCCTTATCTCTAATATGTCAATGCCTTTGATGCCATATCATGGTATTTTCTCCAGAGACCACTAGATTTTCTGCTCCACTTTTAGGAACCACAAAACTATTTCACCCATAAGTAACAATGATGTCTAGGAGCTTGTATAAAGTTCCAATCCGAACTCCCTGAATCAATACTAGTGCACCCCAAACCATCTTGCAGGTATCTTTCCTGAATACTATTTTTACACCTACATCATCCAGCTTGCTTATAGAAATCATATTTCTGGCCAATGTAGGAATATGCCTAATGCCAAGAACTGTTCTAATCCTTCCACCTTGACACTCCAACTTGAATTTTCCATGTGTGATGAGTATGCCCTTCCTGTCATCTCCTAAGAAGACACCACCACAATCATATTTCTCATACTCATAGAACCACTCCCTATGGGGAGTGAACTGAAAGGATGCACCTAAGTTAATTAACTATGCCTCATGATCTACATGTGTACTTGAATAAGAAACCAAGTACACCTACCCACCTTCATATGAGGTGGTCTTTTCCTCTTCATGGAGAGCATCATTAGATCCATTTCCTTTCTTAGGAGTTTTAGATTACAATCCTTTTTGTATTGCCCCTCTTTTCCACATTTCCAACATTCATTTATAGGTTTTCCTGGATATTTACATCTCGCACTAGATTTAGGTCTCTCACTCGAGGAATTATTTCTAATTCTATTCTTAGACTGCCCTCTCATAGACAAGGCATATCCATTTTGTCTCTCCATATACTTTTGTCTCATCTTCTTGGACAACAAGGATGAGACTATTTCATTAAACTTCAGGGTAGTTGTATTTCTACCTATAGAAACAACTACACTATCCCATAAATTTGGTATAGAATACAACAAACTGAAGTGTTTATCTTCATCTGAAATTTTTATATCCATAGATAACAACTGGCTTACCACAGTATTAAAGGCGTTCATATGCTCTGTTACCAAGTCTCCATCCTTCATCCTTAGGTTATGCATCTTTTTTTGTACGAACAGTTTGTTCATGAGAGACTTAGATTGGTACAAAGTGCCTAACTTGTCCCAAACATCCTTCACCGTAGCTTCCCCTAATACATTCAACAATTCTAAATTTGAGAGACACAATTGTATTGTGCTATTTTCCTTTCGTTCCAACTTTTCTCCAATCTTATGCTAACATTGTTGTTGGTTTAGTACTTGGACCTAGAACGATCCATTGATATTTATCCACCAATAGATCCTCCATATTGAGCTTCCACAACTCAAAACTTTGTCCATTGAATTTCTTGATCTCTATGTTTCCATTTTCTTCCATCTTCTTTCACCACAAGAATCGATCCTACAAATCTCCCACTGTAATAATGTCTACCATAGGGCTGAGAAAAACCCCTTAGCAACAAAGTTGTCCCCTTAAAGCTGAAACAACTATTATACAAAATGTAGGTTTTAACCCCATACAAAAATTACCTGCAAATCATTTCTGAAAAAAGGGGAAGAAAACAAAAAACAATGGCAAGAACAAAAAACCAATATACACTGATATTTTCCCATGGATACCAAAATTATGACTACTAGATTGATTTTTCATTATTTTCCTTTCAATGTTACAATGCATATATATACATGTTGAATAATTCATAAACCCCAATCCATAACCCTGGATTACAACATAATCATAGTTCCCTTGACGAAATCTACAAAATACCATGGAAAAAAAAACGATAATGCGTAAAACCATGTGCAAAACCCATGCTCAAAACCATGGGTAGGTCCACCCACCATCTCTAGGTCCGCCCAACTATTATTGGGTTGACATAAAAAAAAATTGGGAGCATTGCACCTGACACAATGTACAATGCTTGACCCTAATCATGGAAAGAATATAACACACACCCAACAGAGAATATAGTCACACCCTAAATACCCAAAGTGTTGGTAGGCTAAATTGTCTTATTTTTTAACCTCTATCCTACTCTAGACACATGACTTAAACCTCTGTTTTAACCTAAGAACCTATTCATTCTTGTACCTTTCTTTGAAATCATGCATATTCTTGCACCCTCTTTGTATTTTAATATTTAAAGGCTTGTCATGGCCTTAATTACTTATTTATGGATTTTATACCTTTAATTATCCTTGCAACTAATATTTGTATTTCCTAAGTATTTGATAAACAAACGTATTAATCGTTGTGACAAAATGGTCGTGTGTAGGTAAGATTCTTGCACAAGTTGGTGATTCCTGCACTCCCATAATAACTAACCAACTGTCAGGTATATTTAGTAAAGAATCAATTGACCTTGAGTTGGGCTCCGAGCGAAAGAGAAATCAATGGATTGAAGGTCACGACCTCGACTAGATATCTTAGATTAGTATTTTATAAACAATTGAAATGCTTAGTTAAGCTATTGTTATGATTTCGCTATGGTCATAGGCCTTAAGGCTTGTATATAATGTAAAAATCTAGTAGGAATTAAGGAGTGATGCTATGGTAAAAATTTTCTAAGAGATTTTAATTATTTGGGAGTATCTCCTCTCTGGGCTAGATCGTAGATTCAAGATGTATTTTTTCTTTTGAAACTAATATAAAGGAATGCGCCAATACGTAGTTTCATTTTCCATTTGTGTTGTGATGAATCTTTGACCGACTACATTTCTCGATTTCATAACAGGGAAATGAGTTGGTTGGCCAGGGCTCAACCAATCCAGTTCATTATCCCTTTCTTTAAAGGTGTGTTAATTTAATTTAAAGTCCAGACGTGAATTTGTTATCTACTCTGATTTTCCTTACAAGTTATAGATTTGATTTCATTTACAGTTATTGTGTTATGGATCCGTGGTTTCTAGGCTTATAAGTATTTGATTTCAATTTCCATAAGCTTCTTTTGTAATGCTTGATTTCATTTATGCAAGATCGATACAAGCACGCTACCTATACTAGTTCATTTATAGTTTTGCAGGCTGATTTCGTTGGTTCAGTTTTGCAAGTGTTTTACTCATTTCCTTTCGCAAAAGTTCTTTATTCCTTCCTACAATATTGATGCTTGTTTCTAAACTGAGGGCACTATTAATATCTGAGGTTTCACTTAATATTTAATTGTGTTGTGGTGAATATGGAATAAACGTCGTAGTAACTTATAGGTTTGTGCTTGCACTGAACACTTTCGAAGAAAGGATAGAATTTCATGATTAATTATTAAATGAACCTTCTGAGTTAAAACATAAAAATGTAGATCTAAATTATATGCACAGTTATCTCAGAAAACCCCATTTACATAACTAGATAACTTCTGTAATTACATAGAAGAGTTTTATGTTTTAAAGAAAGATTTACTTTAACTTTTGAAAATCATTTCCTTTCTAGAATACAAGTTTTGTTGAAGCATCTTTCTACTTGTGAGAATTTACTTTCAAATTTTGTTTTCTTTGCTCTCTATTTCACTTAACACGCTTTTTATTTTTCAAAAGTAATCTAGAAACCAAGTGCATATATAGTGATTATCTGGTGCATGAATCTCAGATCCGGTACAAGAGCCGAGTGTTCTAGCCCGAAGGCTTAGAATTCCTGCATGAAGGTCAGAACTTTAGTACAAGTACAAAGCATCTTTCTGGTATCTAAACCTCATTCAGTGCAGGCACAACATTCTGGTACAGGAACATTATTGTAGTACACGAATAATAGTTTAGTCCACGAAAGAATATTTTTAAAGAAGATAGATACACTGAATAAATTATTTATCACACTATCTCACTGAAGGTAAATGTAAAGGGTCATTTCATTAGTTAATATTCATCACAATGAATTAAGAATCCATTTTAGTTTCTGTAAAAGTACTTTTCATTTATTCCAGCACCAGACTTTCTTTGAGTATCAATTGCCACTTGATCATCATTTTTCTTTTGATTCTATAAATTTGTGATTTAGGAAGTAGGAATAGAATCAGGAAAATTTCTTATCATGTCTACCATTTCCTATGCTTTGCGTCTAAGTTTATGAAACCCCTGGGTTGTCAATTAAGGGTTGAAGGAGTCTATTGAATTGTGATTCCTACACCCAACATTTTGGCATTGTTGTGGGGAAGGCGATTTGAAATTGGTAAGAATTATCCATTCTTTTCAGTAATAGGGGTAAGTCTTCTATTATTTTTTCTGTAGTGTGCTATTATTGTTTCAAGGATTTTATGAGTGCTGATTTCGTATTTTAATGAGTTTTTATTTTGTCATTTTTTTATATGAATGCCTAAAAAGGGTAGGGGTCTGAAGCCCAATAAGGGTCAAGGAAATGC
Source organism: Pinus taeda (assembly GCA_000404065.3). Classification (NCBI taxonomy): domain Eukaryota; kingdom Viridiplantae; phylum Streptophyta; class Pinopsida; order Pinales; family Pinaceae; genus Pinus; species Pinus taeda. The sequence goes on from APFE030236160.1 coordinate 17,763, forward strand.
TGATAAATTTAATACCTTTTCTCATATTGGGCCTTCTATTGTAGGTAGAATGTCCAAACAAACACAAACCCACCACACAAGAACTGTCCACTTCATTCTGGAAACAATAGTTCAGGTGTGACACAACTAGCTAATGGGAAGAAGTGGACTGTTGGACTTCAAACTAATTTGACCCATAGTCGGCCTTCTCAGCTTGTTGAAAGTGGTTTATTTGGAGGTACTAAAATCGCAGAACACAAAGATCATGCTGAGGGAATTGGTGAAATTCAGATAAATAAGGAACAATCCACCTTTGGATTTCAAATCAAGGATCCAGATATAGTTTTGAAAATGAATAATATTCCTCCATCGGCTCTTCCTCATTTCCATGGTAAGGTACATGAGGACCTAGATTATTTTCTATTTGAGTTTGACATCTTATCTACAAACTATGATTACTCATCAGATGCTCAGAAGTTAAAGTTGTTTCATGCAACTCTCAAGGACATAGCACTACGTTGGTTCATGGGATTAGGAGGAAACATTATAGCTTCATGGGAGAAAATGAAGAGAGTAGTTTTGCTATAATATCGGGAATATTATAAAACTAGAGAGATGTTGGAAGAGATCTTCACCATTGTACGGGGTAATGATGAGACCTTGGAGGACTATTTGGAAATGTTTTTGTATATCCTCCAAAGGTCGAAGCACAAATTTGATCTAAGTACTATTAGAACCTTGTTCTTACATGGGCTTGTTGATGATGTTAGGAATAATTTAAATTTGTTACGATAAGGGGATATTGCTCAAAAACAATTTGATTAAATTTGCAACCTATGCAAAAATTCTCAAGGAACCAATCTAGATCCGGAAAAGGAATTCGAAGTAGAAATAAAAAACATTGATCTATTGATGCTATGATTATTGGTTTGGAGAATAAAATGGACAACATGAAAATTGAATTAATAAATATTATTAGAAAACAAATAGACTCTTTGAAATTTCAGCAAAAACTTGAAAAATAACGAGAGTCATTGTCTATTTTTTGTCCAAAATGTAGGAAAAATCATCTCTTGAAAGAATGTCATGATGATATTAAAGGAAATAATAAATGTGTTATTTGTGCATAGAACCATGCCACCCAAAAATGCCCCTCCATACTTGGATTGAAAGCAGTATTTGAGGGAGGGCAGCTTGAACCTGAGTCGTTGCATGACATGGAAGTACAAAGAAATTGGCCTCAAGTAAGTGCAAGTATGGCTCCTGAACTTTCGCCACATTATTTTACTTATAATGCACATCCATATTCCTATCGTAACACTAATAACTCTCAACATCAGCAGCATGGGAACCACTATCAGTATAGACAACCCTCCCAATCTTGGCAACAAGGTTGGAGAGGGACAAATCATTCACATCATTCCTATCATGCACCTATGAAATCAAATCCTCCTACATATGCACCTTACCCAATGCCACAACCATCATTGCCCCAGTTAAGTTAGCTTATACCACCATTACCTTTACCTCCACCATTTTGACCACCTCAACTACCTTCTCAACCCATACCAAATCCCAATAATAAAGCGGTACAAATGGTCCATTCCATGAAATTGCTTCTTCCACCCAATTATCAGTCCATGCTAGTTGGGGCAAATGACCTCCAACTGAGATCAGTGAAGGTAGTAACATCAAAAAAACAAAAACAACACATGGTGATTATTGAAGAGAAAGGAAAGGAGGAAACTCCTAGAAATTTTGGTAAAAATTTCACCTTTCAACCTATCCCCGTACCTTTTGATCCTTTGCCATCTTCTCCAAACCAACCTCCCTATCTAGAGAGGTTAGTTATGGAGAAGAATGACCCCATTCCTGAGTCTATTCTAGCTTCTGAGATTAGCAATCTTTTTATAAAGGACCCTTTGCTCCAAGATATCAAAGAGATCCCCATTTGTACCAAAATCATTATGGAACTCTGTCTCAAGAAGCCAGGAAGGAAAGAGTAGAACCCAAAACTTTTCAACTTGTTGGAAGAGCAACAGAGTTGATGAGAGGGTGTGTGCAAATGGAAAAATACACCGAACCTAGAAACCATGTTGTCTCTGTTCAGATAGGTGATGTCCATGTCTCCAATGTTCTTATAGACCTAGGGGTATCCATTAATGTTATGACCAAGAAAACCATCGATCAGCTTGGGTTAGTCCATATTCGTCCTACTCCCACTGTGCTTGAACTGGTAGACATATCTAAGGTCAATCTAGAAGGAGTCTTAGACGATGTGGTTCTTTCAATAAACTCTTGGGAATATCCCATAGACGTCATTGTTATTTAGCCAAAGAATCATATGGGAGGACATCCCTTGATCTTGGGATGACCATGGCTTGCTATGGTCGATGCTTACATTAGATGTTGTTCTGGTGACATGTACATTTCACATGGGGACTCTAGGAAGAAAGTCACCTTATATCCACCTATTAGATCTATCTAGGAGCTTCGAGATACCTTATGGCTAGATTATAGTAGTGAAAAGGAGACTCAGTTAGTTTCTATGATACATCATCATACTAAGTTAACTTAGGAGGGTGACATATGAGACTTCCTGAATAATCTAGACACTATATCGAATTTTGAACCATTGTATCAGATCTTTAGTCTAGATTTTCAAGAAATTCGTCATCCCCAACCTTCCTCACCGTTGTCTCTAGAAACACCTATTTACACTCTTGAACTCGAAACCACTCTTGTTGAAATTAGTCCAGGAAAATCTTTACATATCATTTAAGTCTTGGATTCCTCTCAACAAGACTAGGTTGTTAGTTTATTGCAAGACCATCTTGATGCCTTTGCATGGGGCTATGAAGACATGAAAGTTATCCCTCTTGAAACCTATACTCACGACATTTATATTTAGGAAGCAGGCTGACCTATCTGACAACCCCAAAGGTGTATGAACCCATCTCTAAGAGATGTTGTGAAGGAAGAATTACAAAAACTCTTAGATGCTGATTTTATTTATCCTATTTATGATAGCCAGTGGGTCTCTCCATTGGTGTTGGTCCCGAAGAAAGATGGGAGATGGCACATTTGCATTGATTAAAGAGAACTGAACAAAGCAACTCTCAAGGATTACTTTCCCCTTCCTTTCATCAATGAGGTGCTTGATACCCTTGCCAGTAAAAAGTACTTTTCTTTTTTAGATGGCCTTAGCGGTTACAACCAAATATAGATTGCACCTGAGGATCAAGAGAAAACCATATTTACATTCCCATGGGGGGGGTTTTCTTATCAAGTTCTTCCCTTTGGGATATGTAATTCCCCAGCTACCTTTTAGAGGGTATTTTTGACCATTTTTGTTGACCTTGAGTGTGTGGAAATATATATGGATGACTTTTCTGTATTTGGTGATTCATTTCAGGAAGCCCTAAAAAATATAGAAAAAATACTTTTTCGTTGCCAACAAACTCATCTTGCCTTTAGTGATAAAAAGTGTAGATTAATGTGCAAGGCAAGAGAAGTTCTTGGCCATCTCATTTCTAAAAAAGGTATCTAGGTTGACCCAGCTAAAATAGAAGTTATTTTGTGTCTTCCTGCACCCAAACACAAAGGGAAGTGAGAGGTTTCCTCGGACATGTGGGCTACTATAGGAGATTCATTGAGAACTTTTCTAGTATAGCTACCTCCCTTTTTCGAATTTTAGCTAAGGATAGTGAGTTTTCTTGGTCCATAGCTTGCCAACGATCTTTTGAAACATTAAAGGAAAAATTAGCACAAGCACCAGTTTTGAGAGGACGAACTTGGTCCCTTCCATTTCAAATTTCATCTAATACCTCAGATACTGCCATTGGCATAGCTATAGGACAAGAAGAAAAAACAGTCCTATGCTATCTACTTCATCAGTAAAAACTTGGCACCCACTGAATTGAATTATACAATATCTAAGAAGGAGTTTTAGTTGTGATTTTTCTATTAATAAATTCAGACATTACATTACAGGATATGAAGTCTTTGTGCATATTAATCATTCCGTAATAAAATATTTAATGAATAATCCATTGACTAGTGGTAGAGTGACTAGGTGGTTACTTTTGTTACAGGAATTTAAGCTTACTATTGTTGATAGACCAGGAAAATATAACGTTGTAGAAGAATATCTTTTTAGATTAAATAATCCTAGTGAAGTAATTCCTGTTGATGATAATTTCCCTGACGAACATATTTTTGTTGTGTCAACAAAATCCTCATGGTTTTCTAACATAGCCAACTATTTAGTCACAAGAAAAACACCACCTCACTTATCCACTCATGAAAGGCGGAATATTATACAAAAAGGTGTTGCATATTCTTGGGTTCAAGGAGACCTTTTTTACACTAGAGTAGATCTCATTAACTGTAGGTGTGTAAGAGAGGAAGAAGTGTTTGAAATATTGAAATTTTCCGATGACGAACCTTGCGGAGGCCATTTCACTAATAAGAGCACTGCATACAAGATTCTTTGAGCTGGCTATTTTTGGACATCCTTGTTTAAGGATGCCAAACAATATGTCAAGCGATGTGATAACTCTTATCAAATGGGTCAGCCGGGACAAGCCAATGAGATGCCTTTATGTCCCCAGCTTATGATTAATCCCTTTGAAAAATGTGTGAACAATTTTGTGGGACCTATAAACCCGACATCTTTAAATAAAAAGCATATATTGGTTTGTACAGATTTTGTTACAAAGTGGGTAAAAGCTAAAGCTTTTTCTTTTGCTACTGAAAGAGTTGTTGTAGGCTTTTTATTTATTGAAATATTTACTAGATTTAGTGTGCCTAGAGAAATTGTTTCTGACAATGGACTGCAATTTATTTTTAGTCTGGTACAGGGTGTGATGGAGAAACATAGAATTCGGCACAGGAAATCTACATTGTACCACCCACAAGCAAATGTCCAAGTGGAATACATGAACAAGGTAATTGAGCCCATCCTCACTAAGATAGTGAACATGCATAGGAAGGATTGTGTCAACAGATTACTAGAAGCCTTATGGGCATATCAGACCACTTGAAGGAACAACATAGGACATACACCATATGAGATGGTGTATGAGAAACAAAACATGTTTCCAATAGAGTTCAAGATCAAAATCTTTAATACTGTAGTTGAATTGGGGATAAATCTCTCAGAGGCACAGTAGTAGCATCTACTACAGTTAAATGAGTTAGATGAGTTTAGACGAGATTCTTTTTAGCATAATGTATTAGTTCAACAACAACGCAAGAAGTGGCATGACCAGTCCATCAATAATAAGCAATTCCAACCAGGTGATTGGGTACTCCTTTACAACTACAGATTTAAATGTTTTATGTGTAAATTCCACACACTTTGGATGTGACCTGATGAAATGGTGAATTTTTTTGAAAATGTAGTAGAAATCAAAACTATTGATGGGAGAGATTCAGTATTCCTTGTGAATGGGCATAGGCTTAAGGTATATTTTCAACCCATCGCAAAGGAATATTTTATGTGGAAAGTACAAAAGCAATCAAAGGTAAAGATGGTAGGTGGCCATGCCAACCTATTACAAATTTGATTCTTTCTTTTCCTCAAAAAAAGTAAAATAAGTAAATAAGTAAATAAATAAAAATAAAATTTCTTTTTCATGTGGTCATGAAAATTAGTTTATAGACAAGATTGTAGAAGGATCAGCCTAAAAACCAACTTGCTAGCAGGAAGATCAAATTCTAATAAAATGGGAATGTTGTTTGATCTTTAGATGTGTTAACTATCACCAAGAAGAAGTAGGTTCAAGTGCAGGAACCAAGGCCTTATCTATGTTTGGGATAGCTGGCACAAATTGTTTTATCAAGCAACACTCAATTCCCGCTACATTTATTTTTCGGTTCAACACTATTCAAGTAGATTTCATGTAATATTCTTCCCTTCTATTCCCATTTTTGTAAAATTCCCTCTATTTTTCTTATTTTTATCCCATAAAGTTTACCACTCCTTTCTTCACATGAAAATTGCCCCTATATAATTTTGTTCTTCCCTCTTTTCCCCTGATTTTTTTCCCAGATCCCTTTTTCGATATGTCCCTCTTGGTAGTCTTGCTCTTGAATTTTGTCATAATTTCCTTCCCATTCTTAAAATTTACCCCCTTTCCCACCTCTTTTCTCCCTAATGGATCATATTGTAAAATATGATTCACGCTTATGAAGCAAATCAAAAGGCATGTATTGATACAGAAAAAAAAAAATGGTGAATAAAACCTCCATTATGATTTAGTAAATTCTTCAGAATCCAGCCTATGAATTTTATTAAAAAAAATGTGGGCCACAATATCACTAGTACAGGTATATGTTTTTAGTGTAGGCTTGTTCAAGTGCAAGAATGTTTAGTGCAATAATGTTTATTGTAGGGATGTTCAGTGTAGGACTGTTTGAGTGCAGAAATGTTCAATGCAAGAATGTTTAGTGCAAGAATGTTCGATGTAGGACTATTCGATTGCAGAAATGTTCAGTGCAAGAATGATCACTACAGGAATGTTCGGTGCAGGATTATTCGAGTGTGGAAATGTTCAGTGCATGAATCCACATTACTGAGAACTCCTAAGTACAAAACTACATCTCCTAGTTTAGGAACAATGGTTTTTAGTGCAAAAATTTGTAATATGGTGTAGGAATACTTGGTCCAAGAATGCATATCTGGAAATTTTATTATTGTTTCATGAAAATAGTGTGCAGGCAGAATGACTGTACCACTTCTAGATTGATAGCTTTCAATAATTTTTTTATTATGATCAATCTTTGTTTTATCATTTGCTAAAATAGGAAGGAAATATCTTAAGTACAACGATAGTTAAGTTATAAAATCTTGTTTTTTTAAAAGTACGATGTACACCTTTTGTGAAATAATGAACTGATTGTGTGATGTGTACGATTTAACCCATCATCCTATACTTACCTTTTTGAAAAAAATCTTGTTAATGACGACCCGACCTCATACCATACTGTGCATGACTGTCATATTAATCATGGCACCTTAACCGCTTCCTTCACTAATGATCATCTATGTGTTTACCACAACCTATCCTTCTCGCATGTGTCCCAAGGTCCACATTTAATGATGGAGCTAACTATTAGGAGGTGGCCAATATAGTGGCGGTCAAATAGCTCATCTATCACAAGGTTTTTCTTAGGAAAAACTCCTAAATCCTAACCATGTGATCTTTCTAAAAAGTTTTAGGCAAATTTCAGTGAATAAGGATGGTGCCTATAAGAATTGAACCCTATTCCCTAAAAGAGATAGAGAAAATGTTTGAATACCATAATAGTCTTCCACTATTGGAGGAATCTAGATTCCTCATGTTTCTGCTAAAATTTAATGGTTTTGACTCAGCCGTGGTATTAGAGTTTTCTCAGATTTTGATCAGAGCTGAGCCAAGGTAGGATCACTAGAATTTGAAGTAACGGAATAGTTTATATCACAAGCCACATGATTACCAATAGAATGTGAGCAATGGTTCAAAAAGGAAAAGATCAAGAAGAAAAAGTGGTGTTGATTCGAAAAAAAAAAAAAAAAAAAGTGGATTGGAAGAAAGGACTGCCACGCAGACCCATGCAAGGAAAATGGAAAGACCTGTTGTACATATTACGCAAGTTACTCACCTGCGAGGGTTGCTACTCATTGACCTTCTTGTACGATATTCGATTGTTTCTACATTTATACTCAGGAAAGTGGTGCAGTGAAATCCTCCAGCAAGAAGAGTCCAAGCAAGAAGGGGAAGCCAAAAACCCTAACCGTGCACCCTACCAAGACAAAGAACATAGAAGCGTTAGTGCAGGAAGAGGAGGGAGAGCATGTTGTTGAAACCTCGTATACATCAAAAATGAGGATTCGACGCTCAATCAAGAGGATTGCCTCCCTGAAGGAAGCCCACATTCAATCAACTTCCATAATCAATTTAGACAACTCCCCGCCTCCTTCACCAGCCGCAGACAACCTTACAACATTTGCAGATGTTGTGGCTCATACACTAATTAGCGAGGGAGATATTGATGAAGAAGACATCACACCCTTGTCAGTTTTGTTAGGAAAAATAAATAAAAGGAAAATGATGCTGACACATAGTGCAAGTGCAGGTAAAGGGCAACCAGAGGATCCAATGGATGTTTAAGTGTAGGGTACTGAAACCCTTCATTATATTGAAATGTAGGAGGTTAATGACTAGGGCGATATTGACCTTGATGATGTTGGCACTAATCTAGAGTCCACTTTCGAGAAAACTCTTGTACAAGAATAATTCGTTAAGGAAGACCCCAATCTCAACCTAGACAGTCAAATAGAAGAGCTTAAATAATGTATCTATGGGATGGAGGTATTGAACCAGACTTTGAAGAAAACAAAGGATAGTGCAGAAACAGAAGAACACAAAGCTAGAAGGAGAATTGAAGGAGCAAAAATGCTAAGTGAAGATATGGAAATTCTAAGCATCAAAGTGCTACGATTGTCTTAGAAAGGTGACCAAATGGATCAAGAAGGCTCAAGGCAAGAAGAGTAAGTCAGTGAAATCAGGAATCAACATACAAATACAGGATTGAAAGAAGGCTCCTCGTTTTGATTTTTTTTGCAGCAAGTAAAGGTTGTGTGAGGACACACAAAAAAATAGGGATGGGAGGATGCTAGTAGGATAAATTGTCCTATTTTTTAACCTATATCCTACCATAGACACATGACCTAAACCTCAGTTTTAACCTAAGAATCTATTCATTCTTGTACCTTTCTTTGAAATCATGCACATTCCTACACCCTCTTTGTATTTTCATATTTAAAGGCTTTTAATGGACGTAATTGCTTATTTATGGATTTCATACCTTTAATCATCCTTGCAACTAATATTTTTCTTTCCTAAATTATTTGATAAACAAATGGATTAATCGTTGTGATAGAATGGTCGAGTGCAGGTAGGATTCTTGCACCAGCTAGCAGATTCCTGCACTCTAGTGATAGCTCACCAACCAACGTGTACCTTTAGTAACGGATCAATTAACCTTGAGTTGGGCTTGGAGCAGAAGAGAAATTAGCAGATTGAAGGTCAGGACCTCGACCAGATATTTTAGATTAGTGTTTTGTGAACAACCGAAAGGATTAGTTAAGCTACTGTTATGATTTCATTATGGTCATAGGGATGAAGGATTTCATATAATGTAAAACTCTGATAGGAATTGAGCAACGATATGGTAAATTTTTGCTAAGAGATTGTAATTATTTTGGAGTATCGTCTCTTTGGGATGGATCACATATTCAAGATGTATTTTTGCTTCTGAAACTAATATAAAGGAATGCATGAGTATGCTAGTTCATTTTCCGTTTGCATTGTGATGAATCTTTGCCTGACTACATTTCTCAATTTCATAACAGGGAAATGAGCTGGCTGTCCAAAGCCCGACCAACCCAACTCAATCTCCCTTTCTTTAAAGGTGCGTTAATTTAATTTAAAGTGCAAGCATGAATTTGTTATCTACTTTGATTCTCCTCACAAGTTACAGATTTGATTTCATTTATAGTTATTTTGTTACAGACCCGTTGTCTGCAGGATTAGAAGTATTTTATTTCAATTTCCATAACCTTACTTTTGTAATGCTCGATTTCATTTCTACAAGAACAGTACAAGCACGCTGCTTGTACTAGTGCATTTCTGGTTTTGCAAGTTGATTTCATTGGTTCAGTTTCGTAAGTATTTTACTCCTTTCCTTTCGCAAAAGTTCTTTATTCCTTCCTGCAAGATTGATGTTTTTTTCTAAACTAAGGGCACTATTAATATGTGAGGTTTCGCTTTAGATTTAATTGTGTTGTGATGAATATGGAATAAACGATGTAGTAACTTACATGTTTGTGCTTGCACTGAACACTTCTGAAGAAAGGATTGAATTTCATGATCAATTATTAAATGAACCTTTTGAGTTAAAACATCAAAAATCAAATATAAATTATATGCACAGTTATCTTAGGAAAAGCATGTTTACATAACCAAATAATTTCAGTAATTACATAGAAGCGTTTTATGTTTTAAAGAAAGATTTACTTTAACTTTTGAAAATCATTTCCTGTCTAGAATATAAGTTTGGTTGAAGCATCTTTCTTCTTGTGATAATTTACTTTCAAATTCTGTTTTCTTTGCACTCTATTTCACTTAACACACTTTTTATTTTTCAGAAGTAATTTAGAAACCAAGTGCAGAAACACTGATTATCTGGTGCAAGAACCTCAGATCTGGTACAGGATCAGAGTGTTTTAGTCAAGAGGCTTAGAGTTCCTGTGTGAAGGTCAAAACTTCAATATAAGTGCAAAATATCCTTCCATTATCTAAATCTATTCTAGTGTAGGCACAATGTTCTAGTACAGAAACATTGTTGTAGTACAAGAATAACAGTTTAATGCAGGAAAGAATATCCTTAAAGAAGATAGATACACTAAGTAACTTATTTATCACATTGTCTCACTAAAGGTAAATATAAAGAGTCATTTCATTAGTTAAGATTGATCCCAATGAATTAAGAATCTGTTTTAGTTTCTGCAAAGGTAATTTTCATTTATTCCAACACCAGACTTTCTTTGAGTATAAATTGCCACTTGATCATCATTTTTCTTTCGATTCTGTAAATTTGTGATTTAAGAAGTAGGAATAGAATCAAGAAAGGTTCGTACCATTTATGCCATTTCTTGTTCTTAACCTCTAAGTTTACGAAATCCCTGAATTGACAATTGAGTGTTGAAGGAGTTTGCTGAATTGCGATTCCTGCACCCAACACGAAGCTCAACCCTTAAGCCTTCCTTGATATGCCACACACCCTCTTGGTTTCTTTGAGCACATGAGCACACTCTAAAGGAACGAATCCATAGCCTTCAACCTTCAAGAGTGTGCCTTGTGCCCTCCCTAAAGCCTCTTAAGCACATGAGTACACCTCGAAGGCCTAAATACTTCATCCTTCACCCTTCGCGAGTGTGCCTTGTGCCATCCATATTTCCCTTGGGCACACAACACACTTGTGAAGCTCAAATCTTTTCCCTTCGACCTTTGGATTTGCACCATGTGCCCTGCCTTGATTTTTTTCTTCCTTTGAGTGCATGAGTGCATGTCCAAGCTCCAAAGCCTCCCCTCTTCATCCCTTCATCTTTTCAAAGTGTGCCCATGCACCCTGAAGTCCCTTTTGGTCCTCTTAAGTGCACCAAAAAGGCCTGAAAATAAAATATGCATGGATCATGGTAGAATAGGAGATTTTCAGGATGATAGTTGCTCATCATGAGGGATTCTAGATATAGGTATTCCAAAAACACCATGGAAAGCACGCACGATGAAGATTGGGTGAAGAGAGAAAGTAAAAGGAAACATGGAAAGAATGAATAACACACTTGAATATTGAAGATAAAATCACCCTACAGACTCAAAGATTGAAGAACTTTTGTGTGAAAATTCCAATATGGAATCCTCTTGCAACAACTGGTATTATTTCTCCTAATTGTTAATTAATTTAACAATTCATCTGCTACAACAAATATTGAAATAAACACATTGCAACCTTCATAAATAAAATATTACAGAATAATAATGTGTTGGAAACTGAGAAATTCTAGCACATACACATAAAATATGAGAAAAATATTTTTAAACAAATTTCTCCGAAGAAACCCAATAGGGGAAAATTAGCGTAATAGTGAGGGTTTTTGTTATTATGGAGTAGTGAAAATATGACTACAATCTACATCCCTAAAACTGTAAATCCACAACAAGAAAATTTGGGCAAAATTATTGAAGGGAATTTTATCTTCCTCCACAAGAAATCGTAGCACAACTTTCCTACAAAAGCCTCAACCTCCTAAAGGTTTTGTGTCACTATGTCATCTAGCCTCTATCTAGTTTATGATGAAGTTATTATGCCTTCTACTACTGAGAAATTCATCTCTTCGGACCTCTGTATCCTCTGCCTGGCCTCTGGAAATGAGAACGATTTTCTCTCCAACAAATCAACGTGCCCTCTCTAAAGATAATGCACAAAGATCTGCCCTTTTTCACTGGGATAACTCAACCCTTTTACTGTTGCCTCTCTGGATATGGAAAACATCCTCCAGATCATTGTCCTTGCACCTCACTCATTGTTTTCATCTCTAGATCTCTCTGAAAACTGACTACTGCTACTCTTGAAATTTCTCTACCAAGAAATCGAACTTCTCAAGTATGCTTTGTATCACCACTGTAGGTTTTAACCCCATATAGAAATTACCTGCATACAAATTCTAAAGCACATAAAATAAACAATGCGAGAGCATAACACATAAAACACATATACACAGAGATTTTCCCCTGGATCCTAAAATCAAGACTACCAGCTTGATTTTTCATTATGTTCCTTTCAATGTTACATAACATATTTATACATGTCGAACCATCTAATACAATGGACTAAAAACCATTGCGTCCAAAACCATGGACCAAAAACCATCGCGTCCAAAACCATGTGCGAAAATCATACACAAATCCATAGGTAAGTTCGCCCAGCCTAACATAGGTCCAAAACAAAAAAATTTCGGGGCGCTACCCCGGACTCCATAATGTGGGGTTACCTATACTCCACAAACCCCTTGTGACTCCCTCTGCTACACAATCGACGCAACGAAGGGGGGGCTCTGCCCCCCTCCTAACCCCCCGATTAACTATGTGCGCTAGTCGTGGAAAGAATATAGCACAACCCAACATTCTCCCACTTGTTGTTTTCTTTCCACAGGGGGCCACAAAAGAGCTTAGTCATTTACCTAGCCCTGAAACACCCATTGGTTCTCTACACCAAGAGAACTTCTCAGAGGTCATAGATTTTGTCAATGCATCTGCAGTATTCTTCAAAGTGTCCACCTTTACCAGCAGCACCTTTTTGTCTTCTATCATATCCCTCACAAAGTGATACTGAACATCAATGTGCTTTGTCTTTGAATGATAAGCAGGGTTCTTTGCTAAGAAAATTGCACTTTGGCTATCACAGTCTATCCTTATAGCTTCCTGTACTAACCCCATACTTGAACGCAAGCTCTGCAGCCAAAATGCTTCCTTGCTTGCATGAGTGGCTGCCATGTATTTTGCCTCTATAGTTGATAGTACCACTACAGATTGTTTCTTACTCATCCAACTGACTGCACCTCCAAATCTGTTAAACACATACCCACTTGTAAATCTTATATGATCCAGATATCCAGCCCAGTCTCCATCAACAAAGCCATGAATATCCAACACTCTGTCCATTCATGGTCTTCCTTGGTAGCACAAACCATAATCACTAGTGCCATGCAAATACCTAAAAACCTGCTTCATTGTTGTCAAGTGCTCCTTCCATGAATTTGACATAAACCTGCTCAATACTCCCACTGCATGTGCAATGTCTGGTCTAGTACAGAACTTAGGATACATCAGGCTACCGACTGCACTTGCATATGGAACATGGGACATGTCCTCTTCCTGTTCTTGTGTCTTGGGACACTATTTAGCAAATAACTTTACACGTACAAGAATAGGAACCTTCATTGGTTTACTATCCTGCATATTAAACCTCTGCAATATTGTCTCGACATACTTCCTCTAGTTTAACCAGAGCTTCCTCTTTGTCTGATCTCTTTTAATTTCCATGCCCAAAATATAATTTGCAGCACCAAGATCTTTCATGTTGAATTTGGAGGAAAAATGGGCCTTCAAATCCTGGATAATTTCTTCATCATTTCTAATGAGCAACATATCATCCACATACAAGACCAAATAAATAACATGGTCACCAATTAATTTAAAATACACATAGTGATCTACTTTGCTTCTGGTGAGGCCAAGTCCCTGTATAAATGTATCAAATTTCTAATACCACATCCTTGGTGACTGTTTTAACCCATACAAAGACTTCTTTAACTTGCATACTAGTTCTTTCTTACCCTTCGCTGCAAAGCCTTTAGGTTGCTTCATTTAGATTTCCTCTTCCAGATCCCGGGGAAGAAATGTTGTCTTCACATCCATCTCTTCTACCTCAAAATCAAAAGTGGTAGCAACAAATAAAAGTAATCTAATAGTAGCTACCTTGGCAACAGGAGAAAATATATCACAAAAATCAATTCCCAGCACCTGTGAATAACCTTTTGCTACCAACCGAGCTTTGTATTTCTCCACCTTCCCTTCTACATTTGTCTTCTTCTTGAACACCCATTTGTTGCCAATGGGTTTCCTTCTAACAGCCAACTCCACTAGATCCCAAGCCTCATTTTTGTGCAAAGATGCCATTCCATCAACCATGACCTCTTTCCAGAGTTTTCCATCCTCTGAATGTATTGATTCCTTCACAGTTCTAGGATCATCATTAGTAATAGATAAAGAAAAATTTGAATAGCAAGCAAATGGACTATACCTTTCTAGCTGCCTTCTTTCTCGAACTGATCTTCTCACACCCAGAGTTTGTGTCTCTTCATCTTCTGATTCCTTCTTTGCTATAGAGTTTGATTCTTCATCCTTTAGCTCAAACTCTATCTTCTCAGGTTTCTTTGGTTGGACTTCATGTTTAATAACATCTTTTACCTCTTTGAACACCACACCTCAGCTGTACACAACCTTCCTTGTTTCTAGGTTACAAAGCTTATAACCCTTTAAACCAACCTTATACCCAATAAACATGGACTTTTCAAATTTACCATCCAACTTGGTTCGTTTCTCCTTTGGAACATGTAGATACGCATCACATCCAAATACCCTCAGATGTGAAAGAGAGGGTTTCTTACCAGTACAGACTCCATACCTCTTGTGGAGTCTTATCCTCCAACACTGATGAAGGTGATCTATTGACTAGGTAACATACTATCTCCACCACCTCTGCCCAGAATTCTTGTCCTAACCCGACACCACTGAGCATGTTTCGTGCCCTTTCCATCAACGTCTTGTTCATTCTTTCTGTAACTCCATTTCACTAAGGTGTATGTGGATTAGTCTTCTACTGTGTTATACCACACTTCTTACATAATTCTTCAAATTCCTTACTACAAAACTCTCCAACGTTATCTGTCCTCAACACCTTTATCTTCTTCTCTGTCTAGTTTTCCACCAGAGGCTTGAATTCTTTAAACATGTCAAAGACTTTAGATTTCTCCTTAAGGAAATATATCCATGTATTCCTTGAGAAGTCATCTATAAATGATACGTAGTACATAGACTTACCCAGTGATGGAACCTTCATAGGTCCAAATACATCACTTTGCACAAGCTCTAATATATCTTTCACCCTCTTACCACTAGAGGGGAAACTCACCCGATTCTACTTCCAATATACATAATTTTCCAAGAAATCAAAATCCAGAGAGCTATTACTCATACCTTTACCATGAACTATTCGAAGGCCCTTCTCTCAAATTTTTCCAAGCCTTTGATGCCACAGCATGGTCTTCTCTCCAAAGACCACTATATTTTCTACTCCACTTTCAGGAACCATAGAACTATTGCACCCATCAACAACCATGCTACCTTGCAACTATAGAGTTCTAATCCAAACTCCCCTCATCAATACCAGTGCTCCCCAAACGATTTTGCAGGTATCCTTCTCGAACACTGTTTTTACACCTGCATCATCCAACTTGCTTACAGAAAACAAATTTCTGACTAATGCAGGAATATTAAAAACACCCGGAAGTGTTATAACTGTTCCTCCTTGCAACTTCAACTTTACTTTTCTACAACCAATGATTCTAGCCTTCCTATCATCCCCTAAGAAGAAATCACCACCATCGTATTTATCATACTCACAGAACCACTCTCTATGGGGAGTGAAGTGAAAGGATGCACCTGAGTCAATCAACCATGCCTCATGATCTACATGTGTACTTGAAGAAGGCAAGTACACATCCCCACCTTCATGTAAGGTTGTTTTCGCTTCTGCAAAAGAAGCATCATCAGATCCCTTTCCTTTGTTAGGAGCTTTAGATTTGCAATCCCTTTTTTAGTGCCCTTCCTTTTTGCATTTCCAGCACACCACCTTTACATGTTTTCTTGGAGATTTAGATCTCCCACTCGATGACTTATTTTTGTTTATGTTCAGGGACCGTCCTCGTACAGACAAGGCATCACCATTTTTGCTCTCCATATTTTTCTGTATCATCTATTCCGTCAGCAAGGATGAGACTATTTCATCAAATTGCAAGGCAGTTACATTGCTACCTATTGCAATAACCAATCTATCCCAAGAATCTGGTAGAGAACACAACAAATTGATGCACTTATCTTCATCTGCAATTTTAATATCAATAGATGCTAACTTACTTACCATAGTATTAAATGCATTCATATTCTCTGTCACTGAGTCCCCATCTTTCATCCTTAGGCTATACAACATTTTCCTTACGAACAGTTTATTCACCAGGGACTTAGATTGGCACAAAGTCCCTAACTTGTCCCACAAAGCCTTCGTCGTAGCTTCCCCTGATACATTTAACAATACTCAATCTGAGACACACAATCATATTTTTCTCTTTGCCTTCTGATCCAACTTCTTCCATTCTTCATCGGTCACTTCCATTGGTTTAGTACCCAGATCTATTGTGATCCACTAATCTTTATCCAGCAACAGATCCTCCATCTTGAGTTTCCACAACTCAAAACTCTGACCATTAAATTTCTCGATCTCTATCTTTCCACTTCTTGCCATCTTCTTTTACCACTAGAATCAATCTCATAGATATCCTACTGGATAGGGTCTACCACAGGCCTGAGTGAAACCCCTCAGCAACAAAGGTGTCCCCTTGAAGCCCAAACAACTCTAATACCAAATGTAGGTTTTAACCTCGTACAAATATTACCTGAATATGAATTCTAAAACACAGAAAATAAACAATGCGAGGGCATAACACATAAAACTCATATACACAGAGATTTTCCCCTGGTTCCCAAAACCAGGACTACCAGCTTGATTTTTCATTATGTTCCTTTCAATGTTAGAATACATATTTATACATGCCGAAGCATCCAATACCATGGACCATAAAACATCACGTCCAAAACCATGGACTGAAAACCATCGCATCCAAAACCATGTGTGAAAATCATGCACAAAACCATAGGTAGGTCTGCCCGACCTAACATAGGGTCCAAAACCAAAATTTTCTGGGGCGTTGCCCAAAACCCCATAAAGTGGGGCTACGTACACCCCTCAAACCCCCTGTGACTCCCCTTGCTACACAATCATCACAACGAAGGGGGGGCTCCGCCCCCCTCTTAACCCCCCGGTTAACTACGTGGGCTAGTCGTGGAATGAATATAACACAACCCAACAACCACATCGACCTCCTCTTATAATTCGTTGTTGGAGTATTGAAGACCAAGATTAAAACATAATCGATGGCTACGATCATCTATGGATCGGTCAGTGTGTGTTTTTCGATCATTCTCGCCATATATCAATTAATATTGATTAATTAACCACATTCCCTAAGTTTAGACTTAGGAAATATTAAAAAAATGGTTAATAATATAATTGAGAAACTTCTAGGCGAAATTTCTAGAAACGATTTCTGGGTTTTGTATATCTCATGTATTTTACCCTCTCCTCCAAAGATTTTGGTTATAACACATCTGATGGTACAAAATTTAACACTCTACCTTAGAAAGCAATGTGTTCTAGTGTTGGATACCCTGTCAGAACACAATGTCTTTGTATCGTCTCCCATCACGTTGTTGATGTCTGGCTACTATTTCCCACCAACCACTATGAAAATTTGATATATGATGCATCTGCGCTATTGTTGATGCTTCCATACTACTTCCAACATTGCATCTGCACTACAACTCCCTCTCATATGTTATTGTTGCAACTACAACATCTGCAACTAAAAAGCATCCAAAATATTGAATCAATTATGTTCCTTAAGATGCATCTATCTACTGAGTCTCTAACTGCTACTAGCATCTAGACTGTCACTGAGGAATCTACATTGTTTCTAACTCTGCACTAATCCACCTGCTTTTTTGTCAACATTACACTGCACTCCCCATCCTCTAACTACTACTAGTCAGCAACTATCACTCTGGTACTGACAACATCAACTGTAACTGATCCATATGACTACTGAATAATTTGGGCCCCCATAGCTAAGTATTGATTCATGAGATGGACTCCTCAAGTACCCTACCCAATTTGTATCTCACTTATACTACAGTACCATATATCCCCGCCTCACTCTTAGAGCTATATCTCAAACATCTCAAAGTATTCCTCCAACTTCGTGGATGACCTATCGATCTTTGTTGAAGTTTCTTGTTGGTCTTGCTTCTCGTCCTTGTTCTTCTTCCTCAAAGGAAACTAGGTACTGGAGTGACCAAGCTCACCAAATCTAAAGAATTTTACCTTTGATAGGTCTTTCTTCTTCTTCCTCTGCTCCCCCTACCCCCGATTGGGACCCTTTGATGCAATGGCCACATTGGTCTCATCCTTCACCACCTGCGATCCGTTGAAGTTGTTTCCATTGATGGAAATATTTGATAGATATGTTCTAAACTCCTTTTGCTGCAAACCAGCCCACATCTTGTCCCATTCTAGCAGCCTATCTATGCCCAATATTCTTTGGACAAAGACTTGTCACTCCTATGAGACACTATTGAGTGCCAATCTCACTTGTTCCATGGGTTGAGGCGTTTCCCCAACAGCGGACATATCGGTTTAGACCTTCGAAATCTTGGTAAGGAATGGATCTATGCATTCCACCTTCTACATCCGGATGCATCTCAACTTCTCCTCACAAAAAATCTTCTAATGCTCAGAAGTTTCCTGGTATAACGTGGAGAGAGCTTCTCACATCTACTTGGTAGTATCTTTGCCAACTATATGTGAGAGTATATGATCTTGGACTCCATCCAGGATCAACCACTTCGCCCATGCCATCTCTTTCATGTACTGTTTTTGTTGATCTGCATCTTGGAGAATCACCACTACATTATTGATGAAGGCTTTTAGACCATATTCTTCTAGAAGGAAGGACATCCTAGCCATCCATATGTCATAGTTGGAAGCTCCATCCAACCTATCCTGATCACGAAGCCTTGCGATGGCCATATCAATGAACTGTAGAAAAATCCCTCTTTCCTTTTGCTTGGTCGCTTCTCTGCCACTCACACTCCCTTACGGAGTGAGAAGAACTACTCACGATTACTTCAAATATGCAAGGAAAATTGAGTTTCTGAGACTAGAAGTTCCCTGAGGAAATTTTTCCCTCAATTGTGTGTGCTTCTCTCTCTTCCACCTAAAATTTTCTTTGCTCTAGTGCACTACTGCAAAAACCCTATGCGTCTAGCTATAGCTCTGCCTAATGAAAGTTCTGAGATGCTCACTCTACCTTTGGATCTTCAAAATCAAAATTTTTTGCTCTAAGAAATTGAGTTTCCTCATGTAACTTGCCTTCCTAGAAAAAAACTACATTGTCCTTGGGAATTTTGCGATGCTTCTCTTTATTGAACATCGAAATTCCTTTTTCCACCTTTCAGATCTCTGGTTGATCAACTACGCTCTAATACCATGTGATTATTCCAATATGGAATCCTATTGCAGCAACTTGTATTACTTATCTAAATTGTTAATTAATTTAACAATTCATCTGCTATGAAAAATATCGAAATACACACACTGCAACCTTCACAAGTAAAATACTGCAGAAAAATAATGTGCTAGAAACCGAGAAATTCTAGTGCCCACACATAAAATATGAGATAATTATTTTTGGACAAATTTCCATGAAAAAACCTAACTTGGGAAAATCGGTGCAACAGTGAGGGTTTTTGTTATTATGCAGTAGTGAAAATTTGGGTACAATTTGGATGCCTGAAACTCACAATCCACAACAAGAAAATCCAAGAAAAATATATAAGGGAATTTACCCTTCCCCCACAAGCAATCCTGACATAACTTGCCTATAGAAAACTCAACCTCTTGAAGCTTTTGCATCACCCTTTGCACTAGATTGCGCAGTCACTATGACATCTAGCCTCTAAATCATTTTTGATGAATTTGTTCTACCTTCTACTACTGATAAATTTGTCTATTTGGCCCTCTAGATCCTCTACCTGGCCTCTGGATCTGAGAATGATTTTTTTCCAGCAAATTGAACTTCCCTCTTTGAAGTTACTATGCAGAGCTCTACGTTGCCTCACTAGGGTAACTTCACCCTCTTGTTACGGCCTCTTTGGATATGGAAAATTTCCTTCGGATCACTATCCCTACCCCTCACTCAATGCTTTGATCTTTGGCTCTCTCCAGCAACTGACTGCTACTACTCTTGAAATCGATCTGCTAAGAAATCGAATTGCTCAAGTATGATCTCCATCACCACATCGATCTGCTCTTATAACCCATTGTTGGAGAACCAACGACCAAGAGTAAAACATACTTTATGGTTAGGATCATCTTTGGATCGATGCATGTGATTTTTTATATCATCCTCACCTTATCTTCATTAACACTGATTAATTAACCATATTCTCTAAACTTTAGACATAGGAAATATTTCAAAAACAGTTAATAATCTAATTGATACACTTATATGTGAAATTTCTATAAATGATTTTTCGGTTTCGGATATCTCATGTATTCTAGCCTCTCCACAAAATTTTGTGGCTATGATACATCTTATGCTACAAAAACTAACACTCCCTCTTACAAAGGAATGTGTTCTAGTGTTGTACACCGTGTCACAACACACTGTCTTTGTAGCATCTCTTGTCATGTTGTTGATGTCTCGATGTTGTGACCCACCAACCACTGCACAATTCTAATATACACTATATCTTCATTGTTGATGATGTTACCTTACTGTTTCCAATGCTGCATCTGCACTGCAACTCCCTCTCATATATTGTTGCTACGACTACAACATATGCAACTAAAAAGCATCCAAAATACTAGATCAATTATGTTCAGTATGATGCATCTGTCTATCGAGCCTCTGATTGCTACTAGCATCTGCACTATCATTGAGGAATCTGTGTTGTTTTCAACACCACACTAAACCACCTGTTCTGTTGTCAACACTACACTCTGCTTCCCAGCCTGTGATTGTTACTAGTTTGCAACTTTCACTCTGGTCCTAGCTGCATCAACATTCAGTGATCAATCTTGCTACAGAATACTTTGGTCCCCGCTAGGTAGGTATTGATCCATGAGGTGAACTCCTCAAGGACCCTACCCAATATGTATCTCTCTGAGACTACAGTACTAAATCTCCCCATGTCATTCTTGGAGGTATATTTATAAACATCATGAATTCTTCATCCATCTTGGAGGAAAACTAGTCAATCTCTGGTGAAGCTACCTGTTGGTCCTCCTTCTCCCCATTTTCCTTGTCCTTCTGAGTACACTAGGTACTATAGTGACCATGATCAACACATATGAAGTATTTGACCTTTGATAGATCTTTCTTATTCTTCCTGTACTCCTCGCGCCCCTAGGTGGGACCCTTTCATGTGAGGGTCACGATCCATTGTTATCATTGCCACTAATGGAGCTCTTTAATAGAGCTTGTCTCAACTTGTCCTCCTACAAATCAGCCCACATCTTGTCCCAGTATGGTAGCCTATCTTTTCCTAATATGCTTTGGACAAATATCTACCAATCCTTTGAGACATTTTTGAGTTTCAATTGCACTAACTTCATGGCTAAGGTTTTGCCCAAACAATTAACATCTAGTCTCAGACCTCTTGAATCTTAGTAAGGATGGGATTTATGCATTGCCCCTTCTGCATCAGGATGCATCTCATCTTCTCCTCAAGAAACACCTTCCACTGCTCGGAAGTTCCTTGGTATAACATGGAGAGAGCATCCCACATATACTTGGAAATATCTTTTCCATCTATATGTGATCCTATATGATCCCAGACTCCATCCAGGATCAACCACTGTGCCTGTGCTATCTCTTTCTTGTAGTCTTTCTGCTGATCATGGGGAATTGCCGCAATATTATCAATGTGGGCTTTCAGACCATATTCATCTAGAAGGAAGGAAATCCTACCCTTCCAGATGAATAAGGTGGAAGCTCCATCCAACCTATCCTGATCATGAATCCCTGTAGTGGCCATCTCAACGAACTGTCAAAAACTCACTCTTTCCTCTTACTTGGTTGTTGCTCTGCTACTCACACTCCCATTTGGAGTGAGAAGATTTTCTCACAACTACTGCCAATCCACAAGTGAAATCAAACTTCTGAGACTAGAAGTTCCCTGAGGAAAATTTTCCCTCAACTGTGTGCGCCTCTCTCTCTTCCACCCAACATTGGCTCTACTCTAGCGAGTTGTTGCAAAAATCCTATGCTTCCATTTATATATCTTCCCAATGAAAGTTCTGAGTTTCTTTCTCTACCTTTGGAATTACTCGATCCCGAAAATTGATTTTTTATGCTCTAAAAAATTGATTTCCCTCAAATAACTTGACCTCCTAGGAAAGGATTGCACTGCCCCTTGGAATTTTGGCCTGATGCTCTTTACTAAACATCGAAATTCCTATTTTTTCCTTTGATCTCTCTGGTTGATCAAACGTGCTCTGATAACATGTGAAAATTCCAATATGGAATCCTATTGCAGTAATTGCTATTATTTCTTCGAATTGTTAATTAATTTAACAATTTATCTGCTACAACAAATATTGAAATAAACACATTGTAACCTTCACAAATAAAATACTATTGAAAAATAATGCTTTGGAAATTGAGAAATGCTAGCACACACGTAAAATATGAGACAATTATTTTTGGACAAATACCCCCACAAAAACCCAACTTGGGAAAATCGGTGTAGCAATGAGGGTTTTTATTATTATGCAGTAGTAAAATATGAGTACAATCTGGATACCTAAAACTGGCAATCCGTAACAAGAAAATCTGGACAAAATTATTGAAGGGAATTTATGCTTCCTCCACAAGAACTCTTGACAAAACTTTCCTAGATAAATCTCGGCCTCCTGAAGCTTCTACATCACCCTTTATGCTGGACTGCGCAGTCACTATGCCTTCTAGCCTATAACTACTTTATAATGAAGTAGTTCAACCTTTTGCTACTAAGAAATTTGTCTCTTCAACCCTCTAGATCCTCTACCCAGCCTCTGGATCTGAGAACGATTTTCTCTCTAGCAAATAGAACTACCCTCTTTGAAGCTACTACGCAGAGCTCTGCATTGCCTCACTGGGATAACTTGACCCTCTTGCTACTACCTGTCTATATGTGGACAACTTACTCCAAATCACTATCCCTACCCCACACTCAATGCTTTGATCTCCAGCTCTCTTTTCCAACTGACTTTTGCTGGTCTAGAAATTGATATACCAAGAAATCGAACTGCTCAAGTTTGCTCCATCACCATATCAAACTCCTCTTATAATCCATCATTGGAGCACCAATGACCAATATTAAAAAATAATCGATGGCTAGGATCATCTCTGGATCAATCCATGAGAGTTTCTAAATCGTTCTTGCCTTGTCTTAATTAATACTAATTAATTAGCCATATTCCCTAAGTTTAGATTTAGGAACTATTAGAAATGATTAATAGTATAATTGAGACACTTCTATGAAGAATTTCCATAAACGATTTCTAGGTTTTGGAGATATCATGTATTCTATCCTCTCCAGCAAAATTTGTGGATAGAACATATCTGATGCTACAAAAACTAACACTTCAGAGGGTAAAAGTGAGATGATCAAAATATGAATAAAGAATGAAGGAACAACTAGTAGCCATGTCACCACTGAAGAAATTCCATGTCATCGTTCACTATTAGTCCTAGTCATCAAAATAGTGACATGTCAAGTCTCATCACATGATGATGTGGAAGTCATGATGTATTGGTGTAATCATTATAAAGGAAAAACAAGTGGAAGACCAAGAATCATGTAGGAACCAAAGATTCATGGAAATCTAAAGGACATCTATTACCAAAAGTCATATGTAATTCCAAAAAGTCATTTGGAATTCCAAAGGTTGTAGAAGTCTAAAAATAACTAGAAGTTAGAAAGTTGAGAGTCATGAGGATGTGCGTTGGGTGTGCATTATATTATCTCCATGACAGAGAAGAAGAAAAAGGTTTTGAGGATAGATAATGGTGGAGAGTTATGCAAGAAGGAATTTGAAGATTTCTGTAAGAAGTGTTGTATATCAGGGAAGAAGACAACTCCATACACACCTCAAAAAAATGGAGTTACAGAAAGAATGAATAGGATGTTGTTTGAAAAGGAAAGAAGCATGCTTAGTGGTTCCAGGTTAGGATAGGAATTTTGGGTAGAGACAATGGAGACTACAAGTTACTTGGTCAACAGATCACCTCCATCAACGTTGGAGAATAAGACTCCACAAGAGGTATGGACTGGTAAGAAACCTTCTCTTTCACATTTGAGGGTATTTTGATGTGATGTATATGTACAGGTTCCAAATGAGAAAAGAACAAAATTCGATAGTAAATCTGAAAGGTGCATCTTTATTGGGTATAAGGATGGTTTAAAATGTTACAAGCTTTAGAACCCAAAAACAAGGAAGGTTGTGTACAACCAAGATATGGTGTTTAGTGAGGTGAAATATGTTATTAAACATGAAGTCCTACCAAGGGAACTTGAGAAGATAGAGTTTGAGCTAAAGGAGGAGGAATTAGACTCCACAATAGAAGAGGAATCAGAATACGAAGAGCCACAATCTCCAATTGGGAGAAGATCAGTTCGAGAAATAAGTCAACTAGAAATGTATAATTCATTTTCTTTCTTTTCAAATTTTTCTTTATTTATTACTAATGACGATCCCATAACTATGAGGGAAGCAATAGATTCATGGGATGGAAAACTTTGAAAAGAGGGCATTGTTGATGAAATGGGATCTTTGCACAAAAATGAGGCTTGGGATCTAGTAGAGTTGTCGGTTGGAAGGAAACCCATTGGTAGCAAATGGGTGTTTAAGAATAAGATGAATGCAGAAGGCAAGGTGGAGAAATATAAAGCTCGATTTGTGGAAAAAGGTTATTTCCAAGTGTCGGGAATTGATTTTGGTGATATTGTTTCTCTTGTTGCTATGGTAGCTTCTATTAGATTACTTTTATCTATTGTTGCTGCGTTTGATTTTGAGGTAGAACAGATGGATGTGAAGACAAAATTTTACGGATCTAGAAGAAGAGATATACATGAAGCAACCTAAAAGGATTTGCAGTGAAGGCTAAGAAAGAACTGGTATGCAAGTTAAAAATGTCTCCGTGTGGGTTAAAATAGTCACTAAGGATGTGGTATCAGAAATTTGATACATTTATATGGGGACTTAGCTTCACTAGAAGCAAAGCAAATAACTGTTTGTATTTTAAATTAATTTTTGACCGTGTTATTTATCTCATCTTGTATGTGGATGATATGTTGCTAGTTTGAAATGACAAAGACATTATCCAGGATTTGAAGACCCAATTGTCCTCCAAATTCAACATGAGATATCTTGGTGCTGCAAACTATATATTGAGCATGGAAATTAAATGAGATCTAGCAAAGAGGGAACTCTAGTTAAACCAGAGCAATTATATTGAGACAAACCTGCAAAGGTTTAATACGCAGGATAGTAGACTAGTGAAGCTTCCTATTCCTATAGGTGTAAATTTATTTGTTGAATATTGTCCCAAGGCACAAGAAGAGGAATAGGACATGTATTGTGTTCCATATGCAAGTGCAATTGATAGCCTGATGTGTGTAATGATCTGTATTAGACCATACATTTCACATGCAGTGGGAGTATTGAGTAGGTTTATATCAAAACTAGGGAAGGTGAATTGGAAAAAAGTGAAGCGCCTTTTCAGGTATTTGCATGGCACTAGTGATTATGGTTTGTGCTACCAAGGAAGACCAAGGTTGGATAGAGTTTTGGACATCTGTGGTCTTGATGATGCAAACTGGGTTGGAGATCTAGAGTAGAGAATATCTACAAGTAGGTATGTGTTTAACCTATTTGGAGGTGCAGTTATTTCGATGAGTAAGAGACAACATGTAGTGGAACTTTCAACTACAGAGGTAGAATACATGGCAACCACTCATGCAAGCAAGGAAGCAGTTTGGTTGCAGAGATTTTGTTCAAGCATGGGGTTAGTACAACAGGCTGTAAGGATAGACTATGACAACCAAAGTGCCATTTTCTCAGCAAAGAACCACGCTTATCATTTAAAGACAAAGCATATTGATGTTCAGTATCACTTTGTGAGGGGTATGATTAAGGATAAAAATGTGTTGCTGGTAAAGGTGGACACTTTGAAGAATATTGTAGATGCATTGACAAAGTCTGTGAGCATTGAAAAGTTCTCTTGGTGTAGAGAAGAAATGGGATTTGTAGGGTTGCACCAAAGACTAAGCTCTCTTGTGGCACCCTGTGGAAATGAAAGAACAAGTGGGAGAATGTTAGGCATGTGTTATATTCTTTCCACGACTACCCCATGTGCGGTGGGGAGGAAGGCCCCCCTATACGTTGTGTTTGGCAGGGTCCAGGGCAGCGCCTTGAGAAATTTTCTTTTTGGACCCTATATTTGGTGGACATACCTACCTATGGTTTTGTGCATGGATTTCGCACATGGTTTTGGGCATGATGGGTTTATGTCCATGGTATTTTGTAGATCTGGTGAAGTGAACTACGGTTATGTTATACTCCAAGATTAATGGATTGGGGTTTATGGATGCTTCATCATGTATATATATGTATTATAACATTGAAAGGAATATAACGAAAAATCAATCTAGTAGTCCCGGTTTTTGGATCCAAGGGAAAATCTCTATGTATATCGGTTTTATGTTATATGCTCTTGCCATTATTTATTTCTTCTTTTTAGAATTCGTATGTAGGTAATTTATGTACGGGTTAAAACCTACAATGTGAAAGGTCATTTCTTAGGTTATAAATAGATCATCATTTCTCATGTAAAGGACATTTAACCTTGGCTTCTCTCACAAGGCATTAGAGAGGCATAGTTAGAACTTTTGGGGAGAAAGCAGTGGCTCTAATGCTGCACTATTGGAGTCAATGGTATTCATTGGATTTTTGTATCTTGGGACTTTTGCTTAATATTGAAGCCTTCAAAACGAGCATGTTTTCACACATGAATTATGAATATTTTTATGAATATGATTTCAATGTTTATGGTTCATGTTTTATTTCATTAGAATTGGATTAATTCTGGTTATTTCAGTGCATCTTGTTGGAAATGTGTTGTTGTGTTTATAATGATTATCACATCCTTGTGAACTATTTCACTTGATTTTAGACAAACCTTTCTATTTAATGTGCATATCCATCAAGGTAGTACTATTACATCTCTATCAAAGGCTCACTTAATTTTTCCCCACAATAGAAGAACCTTGATACATCAGCAGTTGAATATTCACAAGAAATACTAGCTTCCTCATTCGAAAGGACAATTGCACTTTTGTCTCATATTGACAGTTAAAGCCAAGACATATATTTAAGTAACAATAGGTGGGTCCTATTTTGGATGGGAC
The DNA here is from genome assembly GCA_000404065.3 of Pinus taeda. NCBI lineage: Eukaryota > Viridiplantae > Streptophyta > Pinopsida > Pinales > Pinaceae > Pinus > Pinus taeda. The sequence goes on from APFE030236160.1 coordinate 45,260, forward strand.
TCCTACACCAAATGGTGTGAGGTATAGTTTGGACCTTATATCGGTGAGATCCCTTGTACGTTGGTGGTAAACAACATTGTCAACATTCTAGCACTAGAAGGAGGGTCATTAGTTTGTTATGGTTGATCACTGCACACACCCTCATAATTATTCTTCCGATTAAGGTAGAAAAATTTTGAGCACTAATTTGATTCCTGAAGAAGGAGGATCTTCTCATCCTGGCCTAGAATCAACTTTTGAAGTTACCTACGAGCATATCCAGGCAATTCAACCTATAACCTATCGATTCGTGAAGGTTATCGGATTAATTCCTGGAGTGTAGAATCTTTCACATTTTCCAAAGAAGAAAGAGACGATTGGTAATGGTATATTCATTTATACAGTGGAAGATTTAGTTCTTGCCACTCTTGTCAGGTTGGCAGAATTCGTAGATGATATTGAACATCAAGGAAAACTTACACTTCTTAATGAAGGACATGAATATGTCACATTTTTTTTTCTTCTGACGACTTCTTTGACAGATTAGATGGTGAATATACCTCAGATTCTTATAAGGAGGAAGAACATAGAGAAGAGAAAACGGCAAACTAGAATTTGGATTGGATGGCCCAAGGGCCTCTGGATCTTCTGGATAACTTGCATAGGATGTCGAGACATCTGGAAATGATGCTCTCAAAGTTTGGTACAGATAAGAAGACGGAGTCAGAAGACCATCTCAATGATTTTTACCTACATTTATGAATGGAGGTGAGGTATGATGATGTTTTCTGTAGCATTTTCCCTTATATATTATAAGATAGAGTGACATCATGGTACCATAGTTTTTCCATCAATTCATTCCACACCTTGAGGGAGTTTAAAAATATATTTATTTAGATGTTTGGTAATGAAAAAAGTCCCACCATGCTAAGCAAAGAGCTAAAAAGCATGAAAATGGGGGAAAGGAGAAAGTGAAAGATTTTAATCATAAATTCAATCGTATATTGAATAAATTTCCCCCAGACATGCAACCACATGATTTGATTACTACATAGTTTCCTTTCCCACCAATATTTCCCACTTCATAAAGAGATTTGCAAAGGCAACCTTGGAACTAAACTTTGTAGAAGAAGTCACCAATGAGAAGGACTTGTGCATGATTTGGGTCATTACAAGTGATGTGAAACCAAAAGACTCCAAAGAGACTAGTAGGAAGTCATAACCTTGTTCTAGTAAGGCTAAAGAGAAGGAATAATCATGCATCTAAATCTTGACCAGCATGGTGAAGACACTAACTGATGAAATTTTAGAACTAAAGAAAAGGTCAAGTTATAATTCCACCAACAATAATCCTCGCAAGTCCTTCCTTTTCAAAGGAATAGTAGTAACAACAACAATCATCTCGTTATGTCTGCAAAAAGTTTGAATGTTGTGATGAACATAGAAAGCATTGGCATGGATAATTATTGTTCTTTCCATCAAGAATACCATTCAAAAAAATCATTCCCTTAGTGGAATCGCATGGATGCTCTAGCTACACACATTGTAGATACTCTACTAGCGATGACCAGACATAGCAGGTAGAATAATTAGAAGAAAAGGTGGTGGCTAAGGAAAGAAAACGTTTGGACATGTAGTGAATGAATATCATTGTATCTACAATGCTGATAAGAAGTATGTTGAAGAACCGCCACAAAATGAGTCCCATCCTTAGGATAAAAATGTTCAATACAGTCTAAGGAGTAAAGGGCCCATCTTTGAAAAGGAATTGAGAAGACAAAAGTTAAAAGAGTAGTTGTGAAGAAGAATCTCACCACTGGTCAATCTTGCTCATAATGAAGAGGGTAAGCCTGGAGAGGGATATAAGTCCAAGAACACTACATTGAGTAACAAGGGTAAGTCCAACACTCTGGAAGTGGAAAATTAAGCCAGTCCTCTAGGCACTTTAACATCGTCTGCTATTTGTGAAACAATTGATTATAACATTGTGGAAGATATGAAGAAATCATGAGCAAAATTTCCTTATATGAGCTCACAAAGATTGTAGGAAAGCATGAACTTATTGTCCAGACCTTTTCACAACCTTCAACAAGTGATAAAGATTCCTCCTCTCAAAAGTTGTCAGGTAACTCTTTTGGTCCTCTTGAATTTGTAGTAAATCCTTTAACATTAGAAGGCAACACTCTATTCCCATCATCTTTATTAATGTTGGAAAATTTTAATTATAATGTCCATAATTGTTGAGTAGACTCTCGTGCATATATGAATGTTCTGCCATTATCTGTAGACAAGAAAATAAATGAAGAATTGGAGAACAATGATGCATAGATTTTTCAACTAGACAGGTATCTTGTCTAGGCTATTGGTAAACTTAATAATTTTCTTATCAGATTATCAAAAGATGCTCGAGTTCACCAACGTATAAATATCATAATTATGGACATACCAAAATCCCATGGTGTAATAATCAACAGAGAATGGTCTAGGATTATAGGGATATTTTGCAATAGACCGGTTGCATTTGTGGCTTTCTTATATAAGTGTAGGAATAATTAGATTCAAGTGGAAAGAGAGTCATAAATGAAACACATCGTGACACCACTTGAAGGCCAAAACAAGCCTCTTATTTTTGTTGATTTTATTTATAGGAATTGTTTTCTTGAAACCGACCTTAGGTGTTATCAAGCACAACCATCACCCATTCGACCAGATACACAACTAGAGCTCCTTCCTTGTTCTCTAGCTGGTGCAAATGAAACATGCAATATAGATGTACATAATAATATTAATAATAGTAATAGTTGTATATGAAGAAGCTTGGTAGCTCATAATGTTTGGATTTTATACTTTTATGGTTCAAAGATGCATGATAGTTCCAGAGCAGGTTGTGTTCTTATAGACCCATGCAATAATAAGCATATCCTTTCATGTTGTTCGAAGTTTGAGTGCACCAATAACACTAATAAATATGAATCGCTTGTACTCATATTAAAGAAAGCTATTGACCTAAAGGTAGAATGTCTAAAGGTAATTGGTGACTCAGAGGTGGTCACTTGTCAGGAACAAGATGCCATACAATGTGCGTCACCGCATCTTAAATGCTACCAGTAAGAGGTCTGGAATTTGATCAATCATTTCAAAGCTATCAATACTTTTTTTGTTCCTAGAGTTAAAAAATTTGTAGCAAATGCATTAGAAAATGCAGTTGCTAGGAAATCGTCATTGAAAAATGCTATTTTTCTATTAAAATTATATATAAACCATCTATGTCAGAAAATGTCACTAACTTACATGCTTTCAATGACAACCAACATATACTATAATTAATGACTAATGTTGACATATTCAAAGATGCTACCATAGAGGAGGATGAACATGAGAAGGATCTCCATGAGGAATCTAATGCAATGAAAGGAAACATTATGCCTAAAGGCGTGGTGTCCCTAGAGAAATTGCATTACCTATAGAACATATTCAGATGGCCAAACAATACTAAGGCTCAGAGTTAAAAGTTAGCATCTGAACAAGTCAACTTGGGAACTCCCAAATATCTAGAGTATGTGAACCTCAGTACTTACTGTTCCCCATAGGAAAAACAAGAATTTATTTGTTTATTCAAAAGGTACCTTGATGTATTCACATTTAATTATGATGATTTGAAGACTTATGACACTTGTATTATCCAGCATGTCATCCTTATAAAAGAAGCGGTGAAACTGTTCCACCAGAAAATACGAAAAGTCCATCCAACACTAGAACCCCTCATACAAAATGAATTGAGAAAGTTGTTGGATGCTTGGATCATATTTAAAGTCAAAAATTACACATGGGTTTCCAATCTAGTTCCAGTCAGAAAGAAGTCTGAAGAGATAAAATCATGTGTGGATTTTCGCAACCTTAATCGGGATTCTAATAAATATAACTATCAATTTCCATCCATGGAACAGATGCTCCAAATAGTATCTAGGTCTAAAAAAATTTCACTACAAATGGGTTCTCAGGTTATAATCAAATTCTAATAGTAGAACCTGACCAACTCAAAACTACCTTCTGAACCAAATGGGGGACATTCATGTTCAAGAGGATTCCATTTGGACTTATAAACATTGTTGAGACTTTCCAGAGATAAATGGACATCAACTTTCATAGCCTGATAGATTATAGCATTATTGTTTATTTGGATGATGTTATTGTGTTCTCTAAGAAAATATCAGACAACGTACATCATCTTAAACAAATATTTGGGTGGTATCGAAAGTATGGGATTTCCATTAATCCCAAGAAGAGTGTCTTCAGTGTGTCTGAAGGGATTCTGCTAGGGTGCATCATAGAAAAGAGCGGAATTAAGATTGATCTCAAGAAAATTAAATCCATCATGAAAATCTTGTTCCCTGTGAATAAAAAGGACATGCAGTCTTTCTTAGGAAGTATCAACTTCCTAAGAAAATTCATCTCTGATTATTCTGAGATAGTCAAGCACATACAAGAGATGATTAAGAAAGATGCAATATATAAATGGGGTAAATGGTAAAAGGATTATTTTACTCAGATTAAGTAGGCTATTACTGATGCTCCTATGTTTTTTCTCCAGATTATGGAAAAAAAATCCTACTCTATATGTTTGCTTCAAATCTGTCAATTGTGGTTGTGTTGACTCAGAAAGATAATGAAGGAAATGAGCGGACTATATCTTTTATGAGCGCTAGTCTACAAGGGCCCAAATTAAATTATCCTTCCATTGATAAAGAAGCATATGCATTATACAAGGCATTTAAGTATTTCAGGCCCTACATATTGAAATATCACACAATTGTATTTGTACCTCATCCAATAGTAAGAACATTGTTTATGTAGAAAGAGTTCAGTGAGGAGAGGGCTAACTAGATTCCCTGTATTCAAGAGTTTGATATGGAGTTCAAACTAGTTCATACCATAAAGTGTCATGGCCTATGTAACCTATTATTTGAAGCAAGAGACATTCTCTAACAATATCTTTCAGGATGTGAGCAAGAGATCAAAATGTATAATATTGAATATGTTCCTTAGTCCACACCTACAACACCATGGTACTTATATCTATGGTGATATCTAAAGCATGGAATCTTTCCCTCACACTTATCAAACAAGTAAAGGGAAATTCATTTAAAATGTCTATCATATCAGTTATTTCATGGAGTTCTTTTCCAAAAGCACTGAGTCACAAGATATAGAGAAGGTATTGAAAGGTCTACACGATGGACCGGTAGTCGATCACTATGTGGGTGAAACTACAACACATAAGGTTATGAGGGCCGGTTATTATTGACAAACTCTATTTAAGGATGCGCAGGCCTATGTATGCAAGTTCCAAGCATGTTAGAGATGCATTGGTCATTATTAGAGGCCAACTACCCCACTATTACCGGTAACAGTTGAAGAACCTTTACAATAGTGGGGCCTTGATGTTATTGGAGATATTTTTCCTCATTCATCAAAGAAACACAATATATTCTCACAACAATAGACTAATTCACTTGGTGATCAGAAATAGTTCCTTCAGATAAGTAAATGACCATGATGTCATCCACTTTTTGAAAAAGATCTTATAACCTAGTTTAGCATTTCTACATCACTTGTCTCTGATAAAATGACATATTTTTCATCATTAAAATTTTATGAATTCACATTAGAAAATAGAATTGTATTGAAACATGCATCAAATTATTATCTACAGAGAAATGGTTTGGCTAAATCAATGAATAAAAAACTTATCCACATAATCAAGAAAACCATATTATATGAGCAGAGGAAATAACATAAAGCTTTGACCAACTCTATTTGGGCCGATAGTGTAACTCCAAAGCCTTCCCTAAGAACCTTTCCATACCTCCTAGTTTATGGTGAAGAAGTTAGAAGTTATCTTTCCCCAGCACATGCATCTTCTAGCCTTGCAACTCTCCCAAGAGTCACAAGGCAAACCTTTCCTATTGGTTCAAAGTAGGATAGACACATTACTCAAACTTGAGGAAGAAACATGTAAGGCCAAAGACCAATTTGGTGTGCATCAGAACCATGTAAAGCATTGGTTTGACATAAAATCCATAGGGGAAAAGAGCTTTGATGTGGGTGACCTAGTACTAAAGTGGGATAAACCCCATGAAGACAAAGGTAAACACACAAAGTTCCATCCATTGTGGATTGGACTATCAGTTATTGAAGAGAATCTTGGTGATAATTATTTCAAGCTTAAATATTTATATGGGAGTGTTGACCCCCTTCCCATAAATGGCCAAGACTAGAAACATTATTTCTAGTAGCAGTTACAAGTTACACTTCCTGTACATATTGTTTTATGTCTCTTCTTTTATTTTGTTTGTGTCAGTTGTTTGTCTATTATGTAATCATGTCTTGTCATGTTTTATTGTTGGTCAATATACATAAATAAAAATTGTGTGTAAATTGAATGGCTCAAAAGGCTTTGTAGTGCAATAAAACAAAAGTGTTCTCCTTCTTTGTTTAGGAAAATTCAATAGGTTGAATTAATGCCAAATGGAAAATATGATCCATCCAATAGGAGAACATTGAGGGAACCTATTATATTTGTGCTTATGATGGTATTTAAACTTCTCTTAGTGTAAATGTACTGGTTCGTTAATGCTTGTCCAATATAGTAGAGAAGGGATAAGGGGAAAATATAAAGCAAGCAAACCAATATCAAAGGTCTCCAGGGAAAATTTTAAGAACCCCCCTAAATTTACATGTATAATAAATGGGCGAATCTCCATGGTATATAGGAAAAATGGAAGGCGATTTTATCAATAATATGATATGTATATATAATTTTTTGGTGAATATCTCACCAGGCATGGCGAATATTTTACTCAATTATAAAATCTTGTGTTTATTGAATACACAAATGAAATCATTGCATTTCTTTAAAATATCTTTTGAAATCAAAATTACCGAATTACATATCGATAACCTAGTGGGTATAAGATAAAATTCACCTGTGCCATTCACAGAAAGCATGAGAAAAAACCTAATACTATAT
>APFE030236160.1:53697-77501 GCA_000404065.3 Pinus taeda
TCTCATTTATTTATATTTTTATTAATTTACCATACCTCTTTTATAAATATGGTAGTTGGGCCTTTGGCCCATAGGATTCACTTAAATAAAACCTATTCTTGAAAATGGGTGAATGGATTCACTTAAATAAAACCTATTCCTAAAAATGGGCGAATGGAATGTTGTAACTCCTAATTTCAAGGGCTAAATTTACCTTTTCTACCCTCTCCCTTAAAATAAGGTGGGCTATTTGAGGTGATTTGTAAAAATGTACTATGATACAAAATATTCGCCCACTAAAAATTTAAAACCCGTTAATTTCGCCAAAGGGTGAACATTCGCCCCTAAAATCACCCCTAAATGTCTCAAAATACTTCTCTAAACGAGAAACCTCCTCTACTCTCAATAAGTCGAGATCCCTCTTCTTCCCATTGGAAATATAAGTGCCAATGCACATTTCTAGTAAAATAAATAAATAACTAGTGAAATAAGAGAAAGACTTCTTGCATAGGGATGTGAACCAAGCGACTTCACCGAGGTATTGTCCAGGCTTCCTGGCATCGAAGCAACATTTATGCTCTTGAAGTGACTTCATTGGGGTACTTTCCAAGTCTGGTATAAGTGGAGAAAAATGAGAGATCAAAACTTGATATTTTGAATATCATAAACTCACCACACACATTACCTTTTCCCACATTGAAAAAATTGTGATATGGTGTATCTTTCTATGTGTCCAACCAAGTAGTGAAAAGTGAATATGCTATGTATAAAACAAGTCTAAAAGGAGAAAATTGAGGAAATTAATCATTCTTAAATGTTTGACCCTCAGCCAAAAACTATTCCCGAATAGAGAAGTTGAAATCTGCCCAGTGTGTCGCTAAGTGTTGCTGCTGTTACAACACCCTCCAAAATTTCACTGCATTTGAATTTTGGAGCCTACTTTTATTGTTGCATCTAGAATAAATTTGATCATCAAATGTTGTTTCATGCTACTCTATGTGTTTCAAGTACATTTGAATGGTCTCAAGTGTCATTGCATTAATTAGAACATCTTTTGGTGCATTCCATGGTCGTAACATCTTTGTTATTGCAAAAAAATACTTTTTGGTCAGAGTCGCACACACTACACTCAATGCACTTATGAAATGTGTATAAAGTGGAATTTCAATGTATATTTACCATTATTCAGTTTTTTATAAATTTTATAGATGATTTGGTATGTGTGGCACTTGATTCTATGTCTAAACTCATCCCGCCCACCCCTAGCCTCATTTTCCAGACTTTAAAAAAATTGCTTTCAAAGTGACCTCATTAAAGCTAAGAGCGCATGAGCGCACTTTGAAGCCTTGATAGGAAATCCTTCACTATTCGGAAGTGTTCCACGTTCCCTCTGAGAGAAATAGTTGCACTGCTTAACCTTCTTTCCCCTTCCATACTCTAAAATGTTCCCTTCAAAAGACCAAGTCTTCCTTGAGCACACTCATTTGACTCGAAGAAGTGTGCCTTCCTTGAGCACATAGTCACGCCCTGAAAACATGAAGCTCAACCCTTCAGCCTTTCTAGATTCACTATGTGCACTCTTGGATTCTTTGAGCGTATGAGCACATTCTAAAGGCGCGAAGCCTCAACCTTCAAGAGTGTGCCTTGTGCCCTCCCTAAGGCCTCTTGAATGCATGAGTGTCCTATGTGCCCTCTTGAGTGCATGAGTGCTCTATATGCCCTCTTGAGTGCATGAAGCCTTCATGAGTGCTCTATGTTCCCTCCATATTTCCCTTGGGCACATAGGGCACTTAGGAAGCCAGAAGCTTTCCCCTTCACCCTTCGGATTTGTGCCATACACCCTTCCTTGATTATCTTCTTCCTTTGAGTGAATGAGCACATGCTAAAGCCATGAAGCCTCTCGTCTTCATCCCTTCTGCCTTTTAGAGTGCATCGATGCACCCTAAAGCCCCTTTTATTCCTCTTAAGCACATCAAAAAGGTATGAATAGAAAATATGCATGGATCATGTTAGAATAGGATATTTTCAAGCTGATAGTCATTTTTCGTGAGTGATTATAGATATATGTATTCGGAAACATCGTGGCAAGCAAGGAAGATTGAGAAAAGAGAAAGTAAAAGGAAGTATGGAAAGAGGAAAGAACACACTTGAATCTTGATGATCAAAGCACCCTACAGAGTCTAATATTGAAGACCCCTTGGAGGGTAAAAGCACCATCATCTGAAGATGATTAATTAATGAAGGTAGAACTAGCAACCATGTTGCCACTGAAGAAATTCCATGTCATTAGTCACTATTAGTACTAGTCATCAAAATAGTGACATTTCAAGTCTCATAACATGATTATGTGGAAGTCATGATGTATTGTTATAGTCATTGTAAAGGAAAAACAAGTGGAAAACCAAGAGTCATGTATGAACCAAAGATTCATGGAACTTTAAAAGACATGTAATACCAAAATCCATATCTAATTCCAAAAAGTCATTTGGAATTCCAAAGGTTGTAGAAGTCCAAAAGTCATTATAAGTTAGAAAGTCAAGCCTTCCATGAGGATGTGAAAGGTTATTCCTCAAGTTATAAATAGATCCGCATTGCTCATGTAAAGGAATTTTAACCTTGGCTTCTCCCACAAGGAATTAGAAAGACAAACTTAGTACTTTTGGGGAGAAAGTAGTGGCTCTAATGCTCCACTATTGGAGCCAATGGTGTTCATTGCATTTAGGTATCTTGGGACTTTTGTTTAATATTGAAGCCTTCCAAGCCAACATGTTTTCACACAAGGTAATGTGAATATTTTTAAGACTATTCTTGAATTTTTATGGTTCATGTTTGCTTTCATTAGTACTAGAATAATTGAAATATTTTGTTTATTTTAATGCTTCTTGTTGGAAATCTATTGTTATGTTTATAATGATCGTCGCATCCTTGTGAACTATTTCGCTTGATGTTAGACGAAAATTTCTCTTTCATGTGTGTCTTCATTAGGGTGGTACTACTACTTCTCTCGTAGAGGCTCACCTAATTTTCTCTCGCAGTAGAAGAACCTTGATACATCCACAATTGAACATTCACAAGGCATACTAGCTTGCTCATTCTAAAGGTCTATTGTGCTTCTCTCTCGTGATGAAAGCTAAAGCAAAGGAATATATTTAAGTAATGGCTATTGGGTCATATTCCTAATGGGACTCCTACACCAAACGATGTAAGGTCTAGTTGGGACCTTATATCGAGGAGATCCCCTATATGTTGGTTGTATCCAACACCGTCAACATCACCATAAAAGGCCCTTCTCATCTTACCCTAGTTATCATAAAATAATTTTAGCACTCAGAAAAATAATTATTTTTGCCTCAGATGAAAAAAGAGTTGGAATGTATTTGGAAAAATACTAAGAATGAAAAAAATTAAAGGTATAACATCAACATCCTGTAAGATTGTTAAACCCTCTGCCTATACCAGAATGGTCATGGGAGGTTATCTCACTAGTTTTTATCACTAGTTTACCTAGAAATAGAAGGCAACATGACTTGATTTTGGTGGTGGTAGATAAATTGTCAAAGGTTTCTCATTTTATACATGTTCAATATACTTACTAAGTTGTGCAGATGGCAAAAATTTTCAAGAAGGAAATTTTCAATTTACATGGGATACCAAAAACTATCATATATGATAGGGATGTCAAATTTACTTCCAACTTTTGGAAGGCATTGTTGATAGGAATGAGTACACAAATAAATTTGGCACTACTTATCACCCATAGACAAATGAGAAAACTGAAAAACGACTAATTAGATACTTGAAGACATACTATGAATGTAAATAATGAGTCAACCCACTAAATGGGAGAATTATTTACATTTAATTGAGTTTGTCTATAACAATAGTTATCAAACATTTCTCAAAATGAGTCATTTCGAAGCCTTGTATGGGAAAAAGTTCCATACTCCCTTGAGTTGGAGTCAGCTTGAAGATAGGCTTATGCTAGGACCATATCTTTTGTAGGAAATAGGGAAAATTATGAAGAGAATAAAGCATAACCTAAAATCAGCAGAGGATAAGCAGAAGAGTTACGCAAATTTGAAGAGGACACACAAACAATTCGAAAGGTGAACACACACACACACACACACACACACACACACACACACATATATATATATTAAAGTTTGATCGAAAAATAGTACCCCAAAGTAGGGAAATAATGCTAAGTTATCCCCTTGATTCTGTGGGAAATTTCAAATACTAGAAAGGGTAGGGTCAGTGGCCTACCGGCTACCATTGTCAGCCAACATTAAGGTTCATAATGTATTTCATGTTTCTTTTTTGAAAATGTATATTAATTATCCTACTCATGTTATTGATTGGAATGTTTTTCAAGTTGAATTGGAAGGTGAGTTCCAGGTTGAGCCTCTACAAATATTAAATTGGAGGGAAACTATACTCTGAAATCAGGTCATCAACTAGGATAAAGTGAAGTGGAAGAAATTTGGGCCTAAGGAAGCCACTTGGAGGATGGAGGAAGAAATGAAAAGGAAATTTTCTATGTTATTCCAAGGAAAATGAATGTAGGAAAACATGAAGGATGGTGTTCCATTTTTAGGGGAGGGGAAACGTAGTACCCCTAGTGAAATTAATTTTTATTTTGATTTTCATGATTTTAAAATTTTGAAAATAACTGAGGGTGAAAAGTAAAGTGAACATTTTTACGAGATTATATTTATTTACCACTAATAAAATATTTTGATGTTTTTCTTATTGTTATTTCTAGAAATACATGAGGAGTGACCACATGAGTAGTTAGAATCCCAACTGTCAAGAAACAGTTAGAATGAGTTATGGTCCAAAAAAGGACAGAAACACACAAAAAAAGAAAAATCCTCCTTTTGAAAAGGGATGATCATTTTTTTGTTCTAACCATCAGAGCTATCATGATTGGAGATAGATGTCAAGGATGGAAGATCACTTAAAAATAAGATTGTAGGACATAAAGGAATTTTGAATTAAAGCATGAGTTATCAATGGGAGATAAAGACTTCGCCTATGTAGAAAAAGAGCTTAGTCATAATTAGCACGACATTGCTAGGCTTGAGGAGGTAAATTGTGAAGATTGTTGATTTGTTTCTTAGTAGGATGGGAGCCTAGAGCTCAGGGGGAACTATAGATATAGTATTTCAATGGTTGGGAGGAATGTGGCATCTCTTATTGTGTTTTTATAAATTTCATATAAGTATTTCTATTATTTGTGATTATGTGCTAAGTGGTATATGAATGAGTTATGTTCAAATTGTTTTAAGATTAATAATCCTCGTGGAAACACACACACACATATATATATTTGTGTGTGTGTGTGTAAACATGTTTGGGAGAATGGAGAAAGTGTTACATAGGGAACCATAAGAATGTCTTAGTGAACCCATGCAAACCCTAAATGTCCTTTTATTGAGGAAAAACTGATGAGGAACCCACAACGAGGAGCCTAGCATCAATTCCTTTTAGTAAACAAAGAGTGGCACGTTTCTTTTTCCATAAAAATTTAAAAAGGTCTTAGTTATATTTGAATGAAATCTAGAATATCAATACATGTAGATAAGTAATAAGCTACATAAATATTGTGGAAAATAATATATAAATAAGGTATATATATTAGGGTTTGAAGTAAGGTTACAATGCACATAGGCTGGCTACTAGAAAGATAGTTCTCATGCCAACCTATGAATCCATGTAGTCCTTACCTAGTTTAATAGTGGTTTTGCGAGAATTAGTTGTAGAAATCCATTAACCAATAGGCACAATTGTAGCTCTCTCTCTCTCTCTCCTCTGTCTCTATCTCTCCCTCTCTCTCTTTATGCATAGTTCTATATATATATATATATATATATATATATATTATATATATATATATATATATATATATATATATATATATATATATATAAATATATATTATATATATTATAAAATAAGAAAATATGATCCGAACATATGCAGGAATGTAACAAAATATAGATATACACATAAACACAGAGATGCGGCATAAATAAAACTTCATTTCTTTAATATCAAAGAACTGAAATATTCTTACATACTGGAATTGAAATAAACTAGCTTGGGCAATGGTAGTTTATCTCTGAGAAGAGATGTGGTAGCTACATGCCTATGAATTATGATACAATGAGGTTGAAAGACCTATTTATTATTGAGAAATAATGGAAAACCATAAACATAAAAAAACCTAACCCTAGGAGATGAAGCACCAAAGCCGTGGGCCTTATTTGGGTAAATTGGTACATCAACATATACATTTGGCCTATGATCTCAGTTTGGCTATCATAATACCTTATTTCAAATATATAGAAGGGGAGGCCAAAAAAAATAGATAAGTTGGTTTTGGACTTTTCAAGTCTCTTCATTTTCCCTAAAAACATCTTTTTGTCCTTAAAAACAACTCTCGATGTTTAGGACCCGCAAAACTGCCAAAAATAGTAAGTTCTGCTACAATTAAGGAAACTAAAGGGAAATAATAGTGGGGGTAAGAGTGGAATAGGTGGGCGGCCAACAATATCCACCTAGATTAGTCCTTCCACCTTAAGAAGCAATGTTCCCCATCACATTGACTGCCTCCATGAGATGGGGAAACTTTTGTTGAACATGGTCCCTGGTGAGCCACTTGCATTGGAGCAAGAGTTTGCTAGCTTTGACAACCCAATATAGTTGGATATTCTACTAGCAATTTTTCTCGATCTGCATGTCCATGATCTGATTAGTTATGGCTTGTTCCATGGAGTACGGGTTTAACTCTGTTGGTGTGAGTTGTTCTACAATGCTTGATGTGTCCAGTAATTGTGTAAAGTATGGTAGAACGTGGTCTACATTTAACACTACGTGCAGGCTAAGTAATGGTGGAATAATGAGCTCGAAAGTATTGTCCCCTAAAACCTTAGTGATAGTGTAAAGCCCATATCAGAGTGGGCGAAGTTGGCGGTGGGGCCTAGTGAGGTACCCTTTTTGGAAATGTAACCAAACTTTGGCATCCACCTAGAACTTGTGCGGAACCTGATGTTGATCATGAAGCTAGTTGTACTTAGCATTGGCTCTATCCAATATGTCATGGATATGCTGGTGGATATTTTGAATGTGAACAATGAAGTTGTTAGTCCTGTCATCTTTGGACTAAACATGAGCCGAATCTTCATGAGTAGTTGTAAATGGTATGGCCACATCAATGGGATATATTGGTTGGAATCCCAACCCCACCTGAAAGGAGTTGTGGCCAGTTGAGCTATGGAGAGCTCTATTGTAGCTATGTTGGACATATGGAAGGATATCATCCCATGTGTGTGGATGCTTTGAGTTGTACATATGCAAAAGGTGTATGATTATCCTATTGACAACCTTTGTTTTTCCATCAGTTTGGGGGTGGAAAGTCGTGGAATTAGTGAGCTTGGTATCCAACATCGACGAGAGACTTCACCAAAGTCTACTTAGGAACCTGCTGTCCCAGTGTGTGATAATAGGCTATAGGATCCCAAAGTGTACCCACACTTGTTCAAAGAAGATCTTAACATTGGCTTCTATTGTGATACTCTTCTTTCAAGCCGCCAAAATGGCCATTCTTAGAGAATCTGTCAATGACCATGAAAACGTAGGCATTGCCAAGCTTAGTAGAAGGAAGGCCTGACATGTAATCCATGGAGATGGATTACCAAGGTCAATTGGGAGTAACTAGAGGAGTGTATATGCCTTGCTTCTTGATGGTTGGTTTGGCAATGGTGCATGCAGTGTAGGATCTGATGTACTTCCCAACATCATGTCAAACATTTGGCCAATAAAAATACTTCTGCAACACTTCCACTGGTTTCTCTGCCCAAAAATATCTAACGACCCAATTGTAGGGTGCCTCCTAAATCATCTTGGAATGCTCACTTGAAGGAACATAGTGGTGTCCTAGCTGGCATAACAGTGCATCCTAGAGGTGAAAATGTGGACCTTGCTTGCCTTCTAGGAGCATCTAATATGTTTTGTCAAATTTGGGTTCACTCTCATAAAGATGTGGCCACCCCGTAGCCTCGTGGCCACAAGATTTGAGCACAGTAGTTAGCACCATTACTAACAGTCGACTGAGGCAATATGCAACATTTTTGGTACTTCCCTTATTGTGCTTAATTTTCAAATGGAATTTTTGCAGGTATGTGAACCATTTCTAATTACAATCGTTCTACAACTTCCCCTGTGTATGTATGAACTTGAGGGGCTAGTCGTTTGTGTGGATGACCATTTCCTTTCCTAGAATGTAATGCTTCCATTGTTTGCAAGCCTTCACAGTGGAATACATATCTTTATAATAGGTGAGCTGCTTTTATACTGTGTCTAAAAGCGTCTCACGATGATATGCCATGAGAAGCCCCCGATGAGTAAGAACTACACCAATAACATAGTCGGAGGCATGTGCCTCAATCTCAAATGGTTGTTGCACATCTCGTAATGTCGGCACTGGTGCAGAGTAGAAGTGATGTTTCAACTCAACAAATACCTTCTGTTTGGATTCAGACCAAAATAACTTTGCTTTTGCTCCTCCCTTGGTGACTTGACTTAAAGGACAAGTTATATGAGAGAACCCCAACATGGACTTGTAGTAGAAGTTGGTAAGACCTAAAAACTTGTGAAGCTCTATTAGAGTGTTTGGGGCTAGTCAATCCCTAATGACTTGTATCTTAGCTCGGTTCACATGTACACCTTGCTTATAATTGATGTACCCATATATTGAACCTAGGTCATACAAAAAGTGCATTTATTCAACTTGGCACAAAACTTGTGTTGTCGTAGGGTTTGGAGGACCTATCTAATATGGTAGAGGTATTCTTCCCAACTATGATTGAAGGTCAAAATGTCATCTAGATACACCACCACAAATGAGTTAGTGAAGGGTCACAAGATGTCATCCATCAACCTCATGAAGGTTGTGGGGGAATTCGTCAAATTGAAAGGCGTGACTATCCATTCAGAAAGGCCCTCCTTAGATTTGAAGGTAGACTTCCACACATCATAGGGTTCGATTGGTACCTAGTGATAACCAAACTTCAAGTCAATTTTGCTCAAATGTTTGGCCCCCTTGAGCTGGTTCATAAGGTCATTAATTCATGGGGCTAGATACCTATTCTATATAGTGATCTTGTTCAATGCCCGATAGTCAATATAGATCCTCCAGGTCCCATCCTTCTTTTGTACCAACACAATCGACCTCCCACGGTGAGATGAACATGCCCTGATGCATGCTTTGTGAAAAAGATCATGAATCTGCCTCCAGAGTGTCGACAGATTGATCCATTGGGTAGCGGTGTGCCCAGGGTCAGATCCATGGAGTGCTTGACCTAAAATTGTAGAGGTACTCCTCTGGGTGAGGTGAATATGCCTTTGTACTCCTCCACAACCTTATCCATATGTTGTTGTCGTGCAGAGGAGCCATGTCTAGAGGCCATGACCATAATATTCTTCTTTCCGTAAGGGTGAATCATAAGGAAAAAAAATCTCCCGGTCTGGTAAATGATCTTACTACATTTCATTGCAATGATCCAAGAAATGGTAGTAGGCGGTTCTACCTCCAGTATCCTATACAAATTAATTCCCAAAGTAATAATAACAGTGCAAGGTCTAGACTCATACAAATAATGTTGCTTCCACAAGTATGGTTGGCCTAATAATACATCACAAACTTCAAGAGGAGCAACATCACACAGTACCTCATCTATGAAGGGCTTGATGTTGTAGGGAAAGCGACATTGTTGCCTGACACGAAGATCTCTCCCTTGGTGAAGCCACCCGATGGTGTACAGTTGCAGGTGTGGTGTGGTCGGTAGGCTCAACGACTTCATGATCTTTGCTGAAATGTTCTTCTTTTGGCTCCCTCTATCGAAGATGAACTGCACCAGAGAACCCTTCACCAACATCTGTGAGTGGAAGAGTCGTTCCATCTCCTCTGGATATTGAGGCTCATCCTTATAGATCTTGTTAGTAGTAATAGTGGCATAGGCTCCACATCGATAATCTACTTCCCTTTGTAACTCCCCTTGTTGATTTCTGATTTAGAGTCGGAACATGGATATGATTCGGAAGCTTTCAGCTTGGCCACCAGTGACTTCTTGCCTCAACACTCAGTTGTGTTCTTAGTGGGGTTCTTATGGAACTCACACCATTTCCTTGTGCCCTTTTTCTTCTTGGTGTTGTTATTTTCTTGTGGGTTATCCTGGATCACCTCGCCTTAGTTTTGTCCTTTGTTCTGTAGTTTGGGGGCACCTTTCCCTTGCTTCAGATTCATAGATCCAAACTCTCCTTTCTTCTGTTTAAATTTCTACTTGACCTTGACAACATATCGGTAGGTAGCACCAAGCAAGGAGATGTCCAGGAAGTCACAATACTTGAGTATCAAATTCCACCTAGAATCATTGATACCCAGATTCATGCGAAGGGTATGGAAAAAATTTGTGAACTTCAACACATCTTGGTCCCTTCCCTGCAGGGAAAATTTTATGGATGGAAAATTATCTTGAAGTTTAAAAACATTGTCAAATCTCACTAGTCCCTAATATGCAAACTATAAAATGTTCATTCATGTATTTGTAAAATTATTCAAATTTATAATGATTTTTTATGTACTTTCTATCTAATGTTGGCAATTTTTATGGTAAAATAATTTTATATTGTAAAATTTGGGAGCATCATTTTTATAAAAATGGAAATTGGTGAATCTTGTTTTTGGAAAAATCATGAAAAATTAGCCCACCTACAAATATTAGCCCCTAAAATTTTCTATGCTGCCCTGTCATAGCATAGTCCACTTTATGTATTTATCTTCATAGTTCCCAATAGGGTAATATTGTTCCTTGATGGCGTCTGAGAAAGAATTCCAAGTGGGTGCAACTGAAAATAGTGAGGATTCCCTCTCGTACTTTTGGTCATAGTAGGTTTCCCATTAGTCCTTGACATGTGGGGCAACTTTGAGAAGTGCAAAAGCAATATTTTCCTGATTGGAAAAGTCATGAACTGAAAATTATCATTCCAACAGATTTAATCATCTATCTATGTCGTCTGCATCTATCTGACCTTCAAATATGCAAATGCTAAAGTTAAATTGTGCCCTAAAAGGAGTCGTGCCAACAGAGTGGATGATGGATGAAGATGTGTCTCTTGTGGGTAGTCGTCGAATGATCTGGGCAAAGTTATCCATCATTGCATTCATTTATCACTTGAGGGCTTCCTCAAGCAATATTTTGAAAGGATCTCCTGCCCCCTCGTCTTTCTTTTCTTCTACCATGGGAGGCCATTGGGGTTTTTGAGGCTGCTATTGTAAAGGTTCCACGAGTTCGATCCCTAACTCCTTACACCTTGACCTCACTGGGGACATGCAAAGAAAAACAAAGAAAGAACAGACTACTTTGATACCATTGATCCAGACTAATGCAGGAATGCAACAAAATGCAGATATAGACATAAACACAGAGATGCAACAGAAATAAAACTTCATTTTTAATATCAAAGAACTGAAATATACTTAAATATAGAAATGGAAATAAAATAGCTTTGGCAATGATAGTTTATCTCTAAGAAGAGATGTGGCGTCTACATATCTTTGAACTATGTTACAATGAGGCTCAAAGGCCTATTTATTATTAAGAAACAATGGAAAAACCTAAACATACAAAACCCTAACCCTAGGAGATGAAGTGCCAAAACTGGGTCATGTTTGGGTAAATTGGTACATCAACTTCCGATGGTTATAACTTTGTCATATGATCTTAGTTTTTCTATCATAATACCTCGTTTTGAAGATCTCGAAGAGGAGGTTCAAGACAAACCAGTTTGGGACGTTTCAAAGAGTATAAATTAGGAAGAGACTAAGGTTACAAATATAACCCAAACTTGAAATCTTGTCTTTGTTGGCTTCAACATACATAATAATATGTGCAAAAACCTTCTTTTTGAACATAAATACGCCATGACATATTATTCGGATGGAAGGAAAAAACCTATCAACATCTTTTTCTTTAGAGTTGCAAGCCTTCGCTGTTAGAAACCAAGCGCAAATGGTGAAGGTGGTTGAGGAGAGGGGTAGTTCATTACCATAATCGTATGATAACAAATCCTAACCAACCACCTTTTTGCTCTTTGCTCCATGTAAGAGGGGATGGGCTACCTCATGGCTTCCCAACCACGTGGCTCTGTCACATGAAAGGGAGCACAGCTAAAACCCCTCAATAAAAATACAAATAGTACCACCTAGCCATGTATACATCACAAAAATTAACAATATCTTATGGTCCGTGATCCATAACTTGTCTCATAATAATATCACATTATCTTCACTATTAAGTTAAACAACATAATTATTATTTATGTTTTGAGTTTTATAATTATAATTTTGTTTATTAAATTTAATAAAATTTTAAATAAATGTTATATTTATATATATATATATATATATATATTATATTTATATATATATATATATATATATATTTAAGTGTAGTTAGTGCCTTTCTTTTCTATTTATGATAAACAAGACCAGATACATCGTTTTGGTGGCCTCATCCTGCCCTGAAGGGAAACCAAGTCTATTGGCCTTTGGTGGCCTCATCCTGCCCCGAAGGGAAACCAGGTCTGTTGGCCACCTGAGTTTGTTATAAGCATTCCAAAAATGAAATTTCATGAGTCTTTCCATACTAGCTATATGCACTATACACCTGAAACTACCTATTAAGCAACTAACATGCATAATACTCTGAAAAATACAAACATCATAAACCACAAAAAATGCTCAAGAGGATCATTCCTCTCTGGTGCCTGCATTCTAGTCCATTTCCATGGGAGTGTCCCTTTGTTGCTCCTGCCTTGGGTTCATGCTAACCATCTTGGACAGCAGCTGCGACATCTCTTCCAATTTGTTGTTCTATCTAATCATTATGACCTGGAAGTTTTTCATTTCCTTTTGCAGATTTGGCATACTATTTGTGATTTCCGCCATTTCTTTTGCTACCTGTTCCAGTGTTTTTTCCAGGAGGCATTTAAGAACCCAGTAGATATGAAGAGACTGTATATACAACGTCAGTCTTCCCCGCGTGTTCCCTGGGTCTCGAATCATTTCCCCCAATCTTCTGTCTCAGATTCCAACTGCTCCTCCAACACACTGGTCTCCATGTCTTGGATGATACAATGGATGTCCTCATTCATATCTTCCCAGTATGCTCTTGTCGCTTCCTGAACTACAATCAATGTGGACCGTCTTCCTCTGCTCTGGTTACTTTGGATTTCTGTTGGCTGGCTTTCCTGGTTCTCACGCCTTGGTCATCCTCTACCTCCGCGTCCTTTTCCACGACCCAGGCGCGCCATCCTGGTTGCTTTCCTTACCTGTTGACAATTATCAATCAACGAAATCATATTTTCAAGTTTCCTATCATCCTCTCCCATAGGGAAAATTTTAAGAACCCCCCCTAAATTTATAAGTATAATAAATGGGCGAATCTCCATGTTATATATGAAAAATGGAAGGCGATTCTATCAATAATATAATATGTATATATAATTTTTTGGCGAATCTCTCACCAGTCATGGTTAATATTTTACTCAACTATAAAATCTTATAAGATGTTGGTATTACCATGGGTTATCATAAACCTAGAGCTTAAAAATTACTATTAGTAATTTATAAAAATTAATAGAATTAATAGTTGGTTTTATTTTATTTTTTATTTTAACCAAGCTAAAATGTTTAACATACATTAAATTATAACGTCCATTTTTACTTTGATCCACCAAGCCCCAAGAGGGATCAAATATTTTTTCACTCTATGCTAGTTTTCATATCACGATATTTGATACCTCTCGGGGGTTAGTAGATCCAGAGTAAAGATGGATCTATATTGGTTTAATTCCCCCATTTAAATAGGCTACATTCCACGTGAATATCATGGGTCAATACCATGTGCCATTTTTATTTTTATTAATACTAATATTAGGGTTAATAATGTTTTTTTTGCATGGTGTTAATAACAATGTAGTCCATGGTATTTGTCCCATAGTATTTTGCCCATAGGTTTCACCTAAATATAAGGCATTTTTTTGAGTGTTTCTAAATATAAGGTGACTTATGGAGTAAATATAAAAAAGATGTTTTATTTGTTTACCATACCTCTCATTTATTTATATTTTTCTTAATTTACCATACCTCTTTTACAAATATGGTATTTGGTCTTCATAAATAAAACGAGGGTTATGGACTAAATATAAAAACAGGTTTTCTCTTATGGACTAAATATAAAAAGAGGTTTTCTCTTTTTATTTATTTACATACTTCTAGTTTATTTATATTTTTATTTATTTACCATACCTTTTGAGTAAGTATAAAAAGACGTTTTATTTATTTACCATACCTCCACTTTACTTATATTTTTATTTCTTTACACCCTTACATGTATATAAGGTGACTTATGGAGTAAATATAAAAAATGTTTTATTTATTTACCATACCTCTCATTTATTTATATTTTTATTAATTTACCATACCTCTTTTATAAATATGGTATTTGGCCCATAGGATTCACTTAAATAAAACCTATTCTTGAAAATGGGCGAATAGATTCACTTAAGTAAAACCTATTCTTGAAAATGGGCGAATGGAAGGTTGTAACTCCTAATTTCAAGGGCTAAATTTACCTTTTTTACCCTCTCCCTTAAAATAAGGTGGGCTATTTGAGGTGATTTGTAAAAATGTACTATGATACAAAATATTCGCCCACTAAAAATTTAAAACCCCTTAATTTCGCCAAAGGGCGAACATTCGCCCCTAAAATTTTCTATGCTCTCCCACTACCATTTTCCTTTCAGGTATTCCTCTCTTTCTATTGCAGTCACCACCCTGTTTTTGGGTTTGACATTGTTCACCATTATCAGTATACAGGAGATGTATAAGACCCTTTTTCAGGCATATCATATGGTGGGCTAAAGCCAAAACTTTCAAATCGCCTTTCTCTGGCTTCCCCTCTACTATTTTAGTGGATTGCTTGCCCTCGTTTCCCAAATTTCTTCCTGGGTTGTGCTCCCATCTATAGTTCCCTCGTTCAACACGAATCCTCCTCCAATTTTGACTCAATTGAACCTCACAATGCAATGCTGAGGGGAAGGGGACCTTGCTCCAACCCTTTCCTTCTACAGGGACCACATAAACTTAACTTATCCATACTATCTACTGTAACAGAGTAAAGGGATATAGGGGTCTCAAGTTTCACATACCCATAATCACTATCCTCCCAAATGGCTCCTGCTGACTGCGCAATGCTCTGCTCTACCTTCATCTCGCTTGGAATACCCTTTCCTTTCCACTCTGCCACCTTCATATAATATCCCCTCACCAACCTTCTCCCTCTTCCATTACCATTACCGCTGCCACCTCTTCTAATCACTTGTAGTCCACCTCCCCCACTAGATTTCTTGGGCCTTGTGCTAACCTGCTACTCATTACCTTGGCTAGAAGGGCAGCTTTAGCCCTGTGGTTACGTTCATCTGTCCTTCCATAATCATTATTACTCCTGCCACCCTCACCTATCTCATTACACATCCCAATCGGGATCCATCTATCCCTATTGCCTTTGTGTCGTGTCTTCATGATTGTCCTGGTTGAGAATCATTCTTAACTATTCTAATTCTAAGTCTTTTGAGTGCATCGTCCATATACTATCCATTTTCCTTCGTTGTTCCTCGCAACCCCATTTCACAAGAAAATCTGCTGCTCTGTTAGCCTCTCTTCTAACATGGTTAATTATCATATATTCAAATCTTCTTAGGATGATTTCTAATTCTTCGATTAAGTTGGTCGTTCTCCAGCTCTGCATAGCTTTTTCCCATGAGGTCCCATTGTTAATTTTTTTTATTACTTTTATTACCATTTGGGAATCCCCTTCCACTTCCAGGTTATTATATCCGTTTCTAATTGCTATCTTTAATCCTTGATGCACTACCATCAGTTCAGCCTCATTGTTACTCATAATGCCTCCATTGAATGAGAAGATCCATTTTTTCCTTCCTTGATCGTCCCTAGAAAGACCTCCAATCCCTACTGGGCCTGGATTTCCTTTAGAGGCTCCATCGAAATTTAGCTTTATGAATCTAGCCGTGGGGTAGGAGAAATGCATGGTGCCGTTATATCATGTCTTGGGTTCTTTCTACATCTGTGGAGCCACCATCCCTTGATGCAGGTTTAGATTCTTTAAAATTTTCTCTTCTTCCGATGTCGTTTCCCAATCTTCTCCATTCGAAGTCTCTGCAAGTATTGTCTCATGAATATGTCTCAAGGTTTTTCCCCGGACTTGATCTTTTGTCATCTCTTTGTTTTGGAAAGTTCTTTTGTTTCATTCTTTCTAGATCATCCACATATTCATCCCTACTGCTAGGCTCCAAGCTCGCCTAACCATTGAGCTCGTAAATTGTCCACCCCCCCATATTTTAATAGTGTTTTTAATGTTTTGTTGATCTCTGTGGGTTTTCCCGAAGAGCTTCCTTACCTCTTCCCACTATTTTTAAGCTTCTTCTCATGAGTTAAGGAGGTTTTCTTGCGTTTCTTGTTCTTGTTTGCAGAGAATGCATCTGGGGGGCCGTGTATGCCTCTCTTTTGGAGTTGATCCCAGCTCAGGATACAACCTTTGCTAACCAACCATATGAAATCTGCTACTTTTGGCCACCAATTACTATTCCATATTTGTTTCCAATTAACTTTAGTATCCTCTGGTTCTCTGGGGATTATAAAATGGTAAAGTTCTTTAATTTAAAAGTTACCTTTTATTATGCGTCCCCATCTCAAAATGTCTAGTCCAGATCTTATTGGTATTCTCCTTGTCTGCATTTCCTTTTGGTATAACTCTTTTTTGTTCTTCTACAATTTGATCCATCCATTCACCCAGATTCTTCCAGATTCTCCATACTTCATCTTGGCTCTTCGTCTGCCATAAATCCTTTAAAACATTCATTCTCTTCTCTACTACTTTTTGGCTGATATCTGTTAGGGCTTGCTGTCCATTTAGTCTTTCTCTTTGTTGCCAAGCTTCCTCCCAAAACCTGGCTGAGCTACCATCCCTGATTTCCCAAAAAGCATGCCTGGTTATTATTTCTTTGTTTAGACTGGCTAGGTTCCATATTTTCAACCCTTTCGGTGTATCTCGTATTCTTAATATTTCCTCTGGTTTTGCAAGCATATTATATTTTTTTGTCCATATTATTTTCCATAGGTCATTTCCTCCATTCAACCAGCACCACCACAGCTTCGTACCCATTGCATGATTCAGGATATAGGGATCTTTGAGGCCCAATCTTCCTTCATCTTACCTTTCACCAAATCCTTCCAAGATACTAAAGACCATTTTCTTTTATCCTTCTAACCTCCCCATATAAAATTTTTGAAGATCTCTGTCATCTTTGTGCATGCTCCTTTTGGGGCAACGATTGTTGATAGTTGATGTCTTGGGATTGATTGAAGAACTGCCTTAACTAAAACAACTCTTCCCACAAAATTCAGAGCTCTGAAAGACCAATTAGTTAGTTTTCTAGCAATTTTCTCAATTGTTTGCTGCTAGTTTGACATCCTCAGGGGATTCAGGGCTAACGGAGTTCCGAGATATCTTGTTGGGAGTTCCCCTGAACGAAATCCCAGAGTTCTTGTTAAAAAAAGTTTGATGTTTCCAACAGTATTGAAAAATAAGTGCATGACTTGTCATTGTTAATTTGCGTGCCAGAAGCTGTCATGAAAAGATCTAAAATTCCTTTAATTCTATGGGCTTCTCTAAGGGACACATTACAGAACAACATAATGTCATCTACAAATTGTTGGTGGGTGATGGGAAGGTTGTTACCCCATATTTGGATTCCCTTAAGCTTTCTTTCTCTTACTTATTTCTTGATGTATCTTCCTAAGCCTTCTACAGCTATGATGAATAGGAAAGGCGACAACGGATCCCCCTGTCGAAGACCTCTAGACGCTTTAAAGGGTTGGGAGGGGGTTCCATTCACCAGGATGGAGAAAGTAGTTGAAGATATTGTGGCAACAATCCATTCAATCCATCTATTACAGAAGCCAAAATCCCTTAGAACTTCTTTCAGATACTTCTAATTTAGATGGTCATAAGCTTTTGAAAGGTCAAGTTTAAGCATCATACCTGCCTCTTTTTTAACTTTTAATGAATGCACTACTTCTTGGGAGACCACAAGTCCATCCAGGATTTGTCGACCTTCAACGAAGCCTGTTTGTTCCGAGGAAATAATGCTAGATAAGATAGGCTTGAGCCTTTTAGCCATAAGGATAGCTATTATCTTATATATCACATTACAAAGGGCAATAGGTCTAAAGCCCTGGGGGACTTCATACCTAGTTTCCTTGGGAATTAGAGATAAGAGAATTGAGTTTAGGTTTGTACTTACCTTCTGGTTCCTTCTTGATTCTTCCACCACGTCCAATATGTCTTGGCCCAAGAAGTCCCATCCTGCTTGATATAATTCCACCGTGAATCCGTCAAGGCCTAAGGCTTTATTCCTTTTCATTCCTTTCACTATCTCCTCTACGTCTTCCAAGGTAGATGCTCTCATTAGAGCTAGGTTTTGTTCTCTAGTTATCTGGCTCGGGATCTCTTTACATATTCTTTCAATCGCTTCTCCACGTACTACATTGGGTTCTGTGAGGAGGTCCTTGAAATGCTTCACCAAGACTTGTTCTATTTCCTCATGTTGTGTAACTCTTGTCCCTGTTTCATCTTTAATAGAAAAGATTCTATTTCTTTGTCTTCTTTGGATCATTTCTTGGTGGAAGAACTTTGTATTCCGTTCCCCTTCTCTTAACCAATTTACCCTAGATTTTTGACTCCACAAGATTTCTTCTTGTTTCTGCCTCTCTTCTAGTTGTCCTATCAGGATCCCTTCCTCTTTGGCCAAGTCATCGCTTCTACCTACATTTATTATTTCTTGTTGTATTTGCTTCATCTTTTGGTCTATAAGTTGTTGATCTTTGAGTATATGTCCAAATTTCTCCTTATTCCATTTCTTGATGTGACCTTTCAGTTATTTTAGTTTCAAATAGAATGTCTGCATTTTGTTACTTCCTTTCTAACTGCCTTGTTTCCACCATTCTTCTACTTTCTTCATAAAAAAATTATCCCTGAGCCAAAAGGCTTTAAACCTAAAGGGCTTTTTCTTAGGGCTAGCTTTAATGTCTAGTTATGCTTTTATCAGCCAATGATCCAATCCCATTCCAGGAAGAATCACAGCTTCAATGAAAATATCCCAATTTATGATTTCTTCCGACATTAGGAAGCGATCCAGTCTGGAGGTGATCTGGTGTCTGCCTCCCCTCCTGTTATTCCATGTATGTATTCCATTTATTGTTTGTATGTCTACAAGCCTTTGTTTTACTATCCAATCTCCAAAGGCTTCCATGTATGCCTCTATTCTTCTAAGCCCTCCCCTTTTTTCATTTAATGATTTATCATATTGAAATCCCCACCCACTATCCAAGGTGAAGTTGGATACAAATATCCCATGACAGCTAGGTTTTGAAGGAAAACCCTTCGTTCACTCTGTGTATGGGGTCCATATACATTAGATGGGAGGATCCATTCTTGAGAACATAGAATTTTGAATCTGCTTGAGAGGATGCATGGTATGCTGGTCCAGTCTTCAAATTGGACTTCCTCTGGGCTCCAAAGGATTTCTACTCCTCCTGCACTGCCTATCGCATCTTGACCAATGACCTCATAATCCAGATTAAGCTTACTCATCACTTATTTTAGTTTACTTTCTTGTACTTTTGTTTCTTGGATTAGCATTATATTTGGTTTATCTTTTTTTAGCCTCTCCTTCAGATATCTTTGTTTTCCCTTACTGTTCAACCCTCTGATATTCCAGTTTGTAATAATCATTTTAATAGTTTGAGGGGTTGTTAGAAAACCTCCAACAATGGTACAACTTTTCCTAGGTTCACCAACATATCTCCTACCATTTGGATGGTCTCACTCGTAGGTCTCCTTCCTCTTTTTCTTCCTCCCTTCCATGTGATGCATGTTTCAGTGTTCTGATCTCCTTGTGATCCAAGTTTCTCTGGTTGCTTTGCTATCCATCTCCCTTGTTTTTCTTTGTATCTTTGTAACATCTCTTTATAGAGTTGTTTTTGGTCATCTGGTATGAACCATTCATCTACATGCTTCCATTCCTGTAGAAGTTTTCTCATGACCTATTCCTCCTCTCCTTCTTATTCCTACTGAGGATCTATTTCCATTTGGATCTGTTCTTACTCCTTATCTCCCTTCTCTCCCTCTTTTTCCGATTCTGTATTATTCAGTTCCTTCTTTTCTATTTTGCTTTCTTTTTGGATTTCTCTTATTTATTCTTCCTCTTCTTCACCTTCCGCTTCCATTTCTAAATCTTGTAGGACCTCAAACTAATTCTGGCTTTTCTGATTGCCTTCTGGATAAGAGGGGTTTAATTTGGTTTTTCCTTTTTCGGGTCTCTTTCTTCTCTGTACTTCTATAAACCCTCCCTTGTTTCCCTCATTCATCTTCCTCTCCTACTTTTTACTTCTCTTTTCATCTGCCTAATTTATAGGAGTGTTGACTTCATTCATC
The DNA here is from genome assembly GCA_000404065.3 of Pinus taeda. Lineage (NCBI taxonomy): Eukaryota > Viridiplantae > Streptophyta > Pinopsida > Pinales > Pinaceae > Pinus > Pinus taeda. Next base: position 74,322 of record APFE030236160.1, read on the forward strand.
GAGCATTGTTTGAACAAATGGCCATCTGCACCTAAACGGAATGTGTTCGCAGTCAACTGGTTGTTGCCAAACCTCATCGTGATATTCTATTTCAATATGATCCGGCAATGGATCTGTAATATTCATATAGACACAGATCCTGGCGTATGATGTATATCTACCTTGCTTGGTGGTTTCTGCTACCTTCACAAAGGTCCCGATTGAGTTCCCAATTCCTTCTAAAATTTACGAGTCCAAGAATTCAATCGGGAGCCCAAATAGTCTGACCCAAAGTGGTGCTGCTAACATTTTTTCTTTTTCTGGATTGTAACACTTTTCCCATTGTCTCATGAATAGTCTTGCACTGTTGAAGAAGTATGGGCCCTCTTCAAATATTCTCTCCTTGTCCTCGAGATTTGCAAATATTACTGCGAAAAAGCCCTTTGCCCCTAATTTAAGATCTATATGCCCTTTGGGTTTCCATTTTTATTGTATCCATTTCATCAAATCTTTCTCAGATGGCCATGTGTCCTACAAATTTGTAAATAAGTGCGTGGTCTTTCATATATCCTCTGTATTCCTCTAATCTGTTATTAGGAACTACAAACCTGGGTTCTTTTGTTGCCCTCAATAAATATTTGTTCCCTGTCCTTGCTTGCCATATTGCTCCCATCACTAGCGCGCCCCCACCGCGATTCCCCGGCCTGCCATTTGCCCCAATCCGGCTTGATTCCCCTGCAATGATTTCTTTGTAGGAGGGGATCTCTCCCCCCTACTTGCTTCTATCATTACTCCCAGTCTATTCTACCCTCAGTGGCTCCTTCTTTTATTTTTCCTCACGGTGTGTTGGTTCTTGATTCCACAGGTGGATACGGGATCCCCTGCACCTCTTTGAGAGCAAGTCCATCTAGGGTTGCCTATTCCCAAACCCTAACCCTAGCTCCCCATCACTTTTCTCAACTCCGCTTCGCGTCTCCATCCTGGATCATCCATTCTTTTCGCTATATTATATTTGTTATTAAATATTTATTATATTTTGTATGATTTAATAAAAATTGATAAGTTTTTAAATAATACATAATAACTTAAAAATAAATATTATAAATAAAACTAATTTTGTTAAAACAAACTTGGATATAGTTAGTATCTGTTGCTTATTGAAATATAGTTATTTAAATTAAAAATAATAAACAATTGTCTCCTATCAAAAACTAAAAAACTAAAAATATTCTATTGTTAAATGCCATTACTAAAAAATAACAAAAATGATTAATTAATATTGTTTATATACATACATATATTTGTTTTTATTATTAATATATAATTGTTTATAATTAAATTTATTAAAATATGTTTTTAATATAATAATAAGTCATTTTAAGCCCCAAGGGTTAGCTCAGTTGGTCAAAAACTGTGTCTTGCGATCGGGAGGTCACAGGGTCGAATCCACCCGAAGCCGTTGGGGTCAGGTCTTACAATAGGCCGAGGGGCGATTTAGCCTAACTATTAGCGTAACTATCGCCTAGATTTTTCCGTGGACGTAGGGATCACTCACTGACTAGCTTGCTCTTGAACCACATGCAAAATAATAATAATAAGTCATTTTAAATTGAAAATATTGTGCAAAAATTATAATTCATGGAAAAAATATGAAATAAAACTAAAAACAAAAAATTAGTAACTAATAGAAATGAAAGTTACTAAAAAAACCATAATAAGACCTCAACCAATCACCTTACAAAGAAATAAATTTAAACAATAATAAAAGTAACAAAAATTAAATTCCTAATATTAAACTATGGATAAATGACATAATTTTTTTGGTCAAAGACAATATTGAATGGGTTATACCCTGCCGATAATATATTTTATTATTATTAAAAAAAATAGATTACATATAAGTAGTTTTAAATTAAAAAATAAACTATCCTGTAGTTAAGTTAATTTTAAAATTAAAAACATTATAAAAAAACAATAATTTCACTATAACTATTGGTATTAAATAAATAACATATATATTTTTAAATAGTATATTAATAACAAAAAAGTATTTTGCTTGAAAACTTTAAGAAACTTAAAACACTCAAATCTAGCATAGATCCATCTTAACTCGGGATTTACCAAGCACAACAAGGATCTAATCTATCAAGATGCAATCCTCTTTTTGGCTACAAAATTTTAGGAAAAGTTTGCATCTTGAGAATCTGTCGGCTCTTTGTAGAATCAAAATTGTAATGGACATATGCTAGTTTTGAATTAAAAACCATCTATTAATGAAATAAGATTGATCTCTCTATATAGCATATTGAAATATTTGATTTAAAATCTTCATTAAAAATTTCATAGATATTTTGAAGTTTTAAATATGTATAATTCATATTATGGTAAATTAACATCTTTCACCCAAGTAAGATTATATTTTTTTTTTAATTTAAAATTATAAAATTTGTATTATTTAATATGGACATTGTAATATTTTAATTATGGGTTATGTTAAAATATGTTTTGTTAATTAATATATATTTTTTCAAGTATTACATGTGAGAATGAATACACCATGTAAAATTGATAATATTATTTTTGCATGTAATGTTTCAATTCTATGTTAAATTCATATTAACTAGTAAATAAATTACATATCTTTTTCAGATTAGATTTTTTTGTTTTTAATTTTCAATTGTTATGTTAATGTAAACTTAAAATAAACATTGAAGTATTTTATTTATGCTATATATTGATTTTTTTTCCATTACTACTTTTAAATTTGTTAATATAAATATTATTTTATTATTTTTCAATATAATATTACATGACAACATCCCCTTTAATATCCCACCAAAAAAATTGTTGGAATTTAGACAAAATATACATAAAAATATCTTGCAAATGATTACACATATGTTACTAAATATGCATATTGAAATATTTGATTTATAATCTTCATTAAACATTTCTTAAATATTTTTCGAAGTATTATATATTGACTTTCATATTAACAATGAAATAAAATACACATTTGCTTCACACAAAAGTGAAGATTGCAACAATTTTTTTAATTTAAATCATAAAATTATGGTATTTAATATTTACATTGTAATATTTTATTTATGGACAATTTTTTTTGTTATTAATATATATTGGTTTTAAATATTACAGGTGAGTAAGACTGAATACACATTATTTAAAATTAATAAGATTATC
>APFE030236164.1:0-42669 GCA_000404065.3 Pinus taeda
TGTCCTTAGCACCTTTATCTTCTTCTCTATCTGGTTTTCCACCAGAGCCTTGAATTCTTTAAACTTTTCAAAGACTTCAGAATTCTTCTTAGGAAATATATCCATGTATTCCTTGAGAAGTCATCTATAAATGATACATAGTACACAGACTTACCCAGTGATGGAACTTTCACAGGTCCAAAAACATCACTGTGCACAAGCTCTAATATTTGTTTCGTCTTCTTACCACTAGAGGGGAAACTCACCCGATTCTGCTTCCCATATACACAATTTTCACAGAAATCAAATCTAGAGTGCTATTACTCATACCTTCTACCATACCTTTACCATGAAGTATTTGAAGGCCCTTCTCTCCAATATGTCCAAGCTTTTGATGCCACATCATGGTCTTCTCTCCAGAGACCACTAGATTTTCTGCTCCATTTTCAGGAACCATAGAACTATTGCACTCGTCAACAATAGTGCTACCTTGCAGCTTGTACAGAGTTCCAATCCAAACTCCCCGCATCAATACCAGTGATCCTTGAACCATCTTGTAGGTATCCTTCTCGAACACTGTCTTTACACCTGCATCATCCAACTTGCTTACAGAAATCAGATTTCTGGCCAACGCAGGAATATGCAGAACACCCGGAAGGGTTCTAACCCTTCCACCTTGCAACTTCAACTTTACTTTTCCGCGACCAATGATTCTAGCCTTCCTATCATCTCCTAAGAAGACATCACCACCATCGTATTTCTCATACTCACAGAACCACTTTCTATGGGGAGTGAAGTGAAAGGATGCACCTGAGTCAATCAACCATGCCTCATGATCTACATGTGTACTTGAAGAAGCCAAGTACACATCCCCACCTTCATCTGAGGTGGTTTTCGCCTCTGCAGAAGGAGCATCATCAGATCCCTTTCCTTTATCAGGAGCTTTAGATTTACACTCCCTTCTGAAGTGCCCTTCCTTTCCGCATTTCCAGCACACCACCTTTGTAGGTTTTCCTGGAGATTTAGATCTCCCTCTAGATTTAGATCTCCCACTCGATGACTTATTTTGTTTCTGTTCTGGGACCGTCCTCGTACAAACAAGGCATCACCATTCTGGTTGTCCATATTTTTCCGTCTCATCTCCTCCATCGGCAAGGCTGAGACTATTTCATCAAACTGCAAAGCAGTTTGCATTGCTACCTATTGCAATAACCAGACTATCCCACGAGTCTGGTAGAGAACACAACAAACTAATGCACTTATCTTCATCTGAAATTTTAATATCAACAGATAATAACTGACTTACCACAATATTAAACGCATTCAGATGCTCTGTCACAGAGTCTTCATCTTTCATCCTCAGGTTATACAGCTTTTTCCGCAGGAACAGTTCATTCACCAGAGACTTAGATTTGTACAAAGTCCCTAACTTGTCCCATAAAGCCTTTGTCGTAGCTTCCCCTAATACATTCAACAATACTGAATCTGAGACACACAGTCGTATTATGCTATTTTCCTTCCGATCCAACTTCTTCCATTCTTCATCGATTACTCCCGTTGGTTTAGTACCCGGATCTACCGCGATCCACTGATCTTTATCCACCAACAGATCCTCCATTTTGAGTTTCCACAACTCAAAACTCTGACCATTGAACTTCTCAATCTCTATCTTTTTGCTGCTTGCCATCTTCTTTCACCACCAGAATCGATCTCGCAGATCTCCCACTGAACAAGGTCTACCACAGGCCCGAGCAAAACCCCTCAGCAACAAAGGCATCCCCTTGAAGCCAAAACATCTCTGATACTAAATGTAGGTTTTAACCCCGGACAAAAATTACCTGCATACGAATTCTAAGTCACAGGAAAAATAAAATGCGAGAGCATAACATATAAAACACATATACACAGAGATTTCCCACTGGATCTCAAAACCGAGACTACCAGCTTGATTTTTCATTATATTCCTTTCAATGTTACAATACGTATTATACATGTCGAAGCATCCAATACCATGGACCGAAAAACCATCGCATCCAAAACCATGGACCGAAAACCATAGGTAGGTTCGCCCAACCTAATATAGGGTCCAAAAAATGTTTTTCTCAGGGTGTTGCGCCGAACCCCGTAGAGGGGGGCTACCCGCCCCCCTCAAACCCCCCGACAGGGGGGGCTTCCGCCCCCTGTGTTACCCGCTTGCGCAATCGGGGCAACGAAGGGGCTCCGCCCCCCCTCTAACCCCCCGGTTCACTACGTAGGTTAGTCGTGGAAAGAATATAACACAACCCAACATTATCCATAGGAAGTCAAGTCTACCACCTTGCAAATCATAACGCACCAAAAACAACATTTGGGAAGATTGACTGCCGTACAGGAAGTCCTTGGTCATTTCTCTTTTATTTTATTACCAAGGTGTATATGTAGTTTTACTATTTGTCTGGTAAACCTTTTGCATAGAATTCCAGAGCAGTCACTTCATTCCTTTCTTACTCTTTAAAAGTAAAATGATCATTTGAATGCTTGTCCTTTTGAGTTCATTTCCAATCGAAAGCAATAGAGTCACCTTTCATCCTTTTCTCGACTCTTAAAACATGAAAAGGAAAACTTTTGTATTAGTATTCTGAAACTAATTTCCCATGGAATATTCGTAGTAAAAGTTGACTTCCTTAGTTATTCTTTAGAGTTGATCCCAATGGAAATATTTCCGGAGTCTACCAGTCAAGGGTTCCCCTTAGAAGGGAATCATAGTCCTTTTCCTTCCATTGGAAAAGCTAGTGCTCCTTATATGGCAATGTTGTCCCTCCCTGGGTTAACAATTGGTTTACCTGTCTCGTTATTTTTGACCTTAGTAATCCCGAGTGTCTCAAATCCTACCCTGCCATCTACTTCATTCAAATCGTGACATGATGATTCTAAGGTTGACCACTCGCCTTCTTCCCCTGTTTCTTCACCTTCCTCTTCTACCTCGCCTGGTGAAAGATTCAAATCTAGTAACCAGGATGTTAACAAGACGAAGAAGAATACAAAGAAGAAGAAGTCAACTAAGCAAGGGGCCAATCATGCGGCTGTTACTTCAAATGCACCTCCTATCAGCGAACCCTCTGATTCTCCATGAAAGGTCAAGTTCCCTTGTAGGTTGTGTAAGGGTGATCATCTCCTCCGAGATTGTCCTAAATTCCTAGAGTCTTAGAGGTATGGTCTCAAAATCCAGATCAACCCTCCCCATTGACCTCCGGAGATCATGTCCATGCTGCAATCTTAGCTAGCGATGGTAAGAAGAAAGGGAAGATTAGATTTTTATGTAGGTTATGTGAAGGAGAGTGTTACACAGTAATTTGTCACCTTTGGTCACCGTCCCTGTTACCCTTGTTTTCGTACATTGGAGGACACATTTATGGACCTATGACCAGTGACACAACTTAAAAGCACTTGCATTGGGTTCTCCTGAGTATGAACTTCAAATTCCCTGAGGACACCTTTTGCAGATTATCCCTAAAAAGTGCCCTTTTTCCATTAGCGTGGGTCCATAGTGTCTTACCCGCGCCAATGACTCAGTTCCTCAAAAGAGGGCGCGTCCATGAACACTCTGTCATAGAGTAAAGCCCGCGCCACCTAAATTTGGTTATGATTTTTAGCCAGTGTGCACTCATATGTTTTTTCCTCTTTGTTCATGGAGTTCTCTGAGGGAAACATCTCATGGAAGTGGTCGAGTGTCATCCTTTTATCCATGACAACCAAGTTCAGTGGCTATTCAGGGATAATGCTAAATCTTAAGTGGGTGTCCTGATACAATGCATACTCCTTCCTCCTCCATCTATAAATGACTGTCCCCTTGCATTAAACCAACTAGTTTTTGCTAGAGCTATTGTGAGTGCTAAGATATTGTTGGAGTGATAGTGAGAATTGAGAGTATAGAGGGGTTATGCTGCCAAAATATTGAGAGAGAAGAGGTTACTTTGCAAGGCGTATTTAGCTGCTTGCCCAGTCAGAGGAGGTTCAACGTCAGAACCTTTTGGTTGTAATCTTTCTCTGTTTTTACTGATTAATAAACGACTATCATTATGGTTCCACTCATGTGTCTTTTAATGGTATTTGAGTTATATCTTTTCTGATCGATATATAATTGCATATACTGGATTTTACGCTTGTGTTTGTGTCGTTCTTTGCGTGTGCAGGTGTGTATTCACGAGGAGCGTGAGGATTGTGACCAGCCAAAGTAAAGGAACGGGAGCGGTGTTTCTTCTACAACTACTAGCGTTGGATTCCAGGTAGATCATCATGATCGATCTCTGATTTATGCAATTAGGAAACTTCGTGTAGTGTGGTGTGATTGTTGCTAGACCCGTGTTGGGCTAGTGGGATCGCCTCTGTCCGCAGAGGGGATTTACCAGTTCAACAGAGAGCATCTTCCTCACCTTTGTCCCCTTGTGAATAAAGCTTCCAACATTTTGGAAAACCATACAACTCCTCAACCCCAACTTCTTGTTGGTTATCAGAAGCTTTCTTCGAACCCTCCCTTGGTTGGTAAAGAGATTGACTTGGATTCATCTCTTTCCCATCTTGATCTTCCTGAACCTAACTTTCTTATGTCTATTCCCAACCAACCATTGGTCGAAAAGAGTCTCGACTTCGTTTCACCACCAATTGCTCACTCTGTCCTAGAAGAGCGTGGTGATCATACTGCTCATGTTCTACTCGTCTCCTCAGATTCTCATGAATCAAAGAGTGACCCTCCCATCCCAGTTGTTCAGGAGAGTCCTTAGTCTGATCCTGCTGAGCATGGGGGAAATCATATGATACCCCCACCAAGTATTTCTGTAATTTCTTTTGATTGGAGTCACTTGACTGCTTTCCGCCTCCCATCTTATGTGCCTTTCCAGATCACAGTGCACACCTATAATATGGTAGTACCTGGCACTCTATGGGATGAAGATCCGTCTATTAGCATATATATTGAATCTATTGGCTTTCAACGGAGGAACCAATCAACCCTTAGGGATCCTTCCGAAGTTCCCTATTACTTTGGGAGGAAAGCTAGTCTATATAGACATTATGGTAGTCCAAAGTCTATTATATTTCAATGTTCTCCTTAGACGCAACTATGTTTATATCATGGGAGCCCTTGTTTCATCACTTTTCCATGTGGTTTTTTTCCGCGTGAAGGAAGAATTGTGACTATTGATCAATTGTCTTTCATTACTCACCAGGTGCCTCCTTTGCAACCATCGTCCCCTATTGACTCATGTTCCCAAGCAGTATGTTCCCCGCCACAGGTTAATTGTGTGGCTAGCCATTCCATCTCCACATATGCTGATGATCATACAGTTGGTATATTACATTATGTACTAGGAGCATTGGAACCCGATCTGTCTTTCGTACCAAATGACATGTATTCCCCCCAAAGCATGGTTCTTCCATCTAGTGAGGATCTCTTGGGAACCATGTGTTGGGTGCTAAAAGGTGTCTTTTAAACCTCCTAATTGCCTCACATTAATTATCAACCTAGGTAAGTCTTTTTATTCCAAGAGTGTACACAATATGTGCACGCTATAATTCGAGAGAGTAATGTTTCTTAAAATGAAGTATTGACTTTTGATACAAGAGTAAACTGATGCATCTAGTAAACTCAAATTGCAATCATTAAAGGAAATATAACATCTAAGCTTCAAGGCTCAATCCTCTATTGAAATTGTCATCAATTCTCACACAAGCAATCCAATTTAATAGCATCAGCTGAGAGTACAGTAGCTATCTCATTTCTTCTTAGCTAATTCAATTTGAACCATACTCAATCTCCAATAAGTAATCCAAATGGAAATGATATCAATCTGAGAGTTCAATAGCGATAACCAAACTCTTACAGCTGGTTAAATCAATATGGATCATTGTCTAAATAATGCAATCTAGAATAAGCATAAATCAGATCAAATGATAGTGTTGTAAAACATGTAAATAAAATGTACTACTTTTATACAAGAAAGCGATAAATAGCGAATAAGATAAACTCATAGAAAACAGGAAAATTATCAAACCAATCACACTTACAAGAATTAGAAATATATAACAGAAGGAATCGTAATTTGATCCACCAGGGATCGGGCCCTAGCCACCAGCGAATACTGTTGTGCTACTTCAGAGAATACGAATGAACAACAACATAGATTATGTATTAACCATTGAATTCAATCCTCATTACATCGTGATGCGTTCTTCAGAATAACATTTTGTATATTACAATTGAGGTCCCCAATGAAAAGTTAAATCCCTCCATTATATCTCCTCCTATCCTATCCTATATTTCTCTAATCTAATCTCCAATCTCTAATAATCTATATCCCTCTTTGATCTCTGTTCTCATTTAAATATAAAGAGAGTAAAGAGAAGTTACAACATATATGATTACAAAATGATTCCCATAACAAAATTGGATTGTTCACAACAAATTGATCAGCAAGATCATATCTGAAATACCTTTCCATCAACATTCAGTAGGAACAGGTCGAATTTGGTATTGCAACTGAGATAATTTGGAAACTGGCCAAAACATTGAATCTGAGAAAAACGTCTTCAGAGAACACTCTAGTTCTCTTAATATAGACCAAATTTGGGAAAACTGCTCACTACAATACTAACTCGGTCCGTTTTGGACAAAACCCATGTTTTAGATTTTCTAGATTCTTCTCCATTTGCTTGAAACTTCCAATGCAAAACTAACACTTCTTATTTCAGCGAATTTTTGAGTTGGAATATTTAATGATGAGCTGGAGATCAATTCTGCAATTTGGAAAATATCTTTGAGGCTAAAATGGTGAGTGATTTTACAACAAATTTATTAATAAACTATCATTGGTAAAATCATGCATAATAATCATCAATTTATTAAAAATGAAGGAGAAGAAATAATATTTATCCATAAGAGCATAAATAATTATAAAATGAAATTATATGATAAAGTATGATAAATGATGTGATAAATAATGGTAGAAATGGATGAAATAGTCATTAAAGAGTGATAATAATAATCAAAAACTAACTTCCCAACATTCCCCCAAACTGAATATATTGCATGTCCTCATGCAAGCCAAAGCTTCTTTATTAACCAAGTGATAATACAAAAATTGTTCATCCCAACTCATGAAATGGATAGAACAAATGAATTCTTCCTCAAATACTGAATATTCAATTTTAGTAATCTTGATGAAGGCGTAACAATTTTTACATTGACGTTCAACTATATGTATATGAAGTTGTAGCAAAATATGTTATAGGTAACAACAAACTTCATTAACCATTTTCTCAAAAGAAACAAACCAGAATTTTGCTGAAATTTTGCAAATAGACTTCTACTATATTAATGTTTCTATGATCCAAAAATCAGATCGTTTTGACGCACAGATCATGAGATATAAACAAAATGACTGTAGGTGATAGTTCATGATTTCTGAAATTTTATGAACTAATTTAACATGAAATTATTTGGGTTTGTGTATTTTAATGATACCTCTTCGTTATCCAAAAATCACAAGAATTTAGTTCATAGTTTTAAAGACATACACAAATCCATTTTTGCACTGTATAAAAATGAAATTGTATGCCTTAAATGAGAAAGAAAGTAGAAAACATCCATCATGTGTAGTAATTCCTCCCCCAAACTGGAGAATTAACATGCCCTCATGCAATGCTAGATAAAAAATTGAGGTGGTTGCTACAATCTATTAAAATCTATGCTTGGTGTAAAACAACATGGAATAAAGGAGGCGTTGAGAATAAAGAAGAAGATCAATGGATGATAAAGAATATTAATGGCATGGTCATAATAAATAAATAAATGGAAGTACCACTCCCCAAAACTGAAAGAATCTTTGTCTTTGAAAAAATGGGAAGTGGTAAAGATGTGGAATGAATGATGATAAATAATGCTCAATGGTTTCTCATGAAATTCTCCTAAATTTGTAATAAATCATAAAATTATGTTATTTTACATCAGGTTTTACCTCTGAAAAAAAAATGTGTAATGACATGTATGGACTGGCATTTGTTAAAGTTGATGTATCTTGAGTTGATGCTGAAAGTGATGCAAAAGGTGCAATCCATGCAAGCACATCCTATCTGTGAGTTGCTCGAGCCTCTTCTGTTAGTTGCAATAATGTGGACTTGCTGCGAATAGTGTTTCCCCCCATACTTTTTGTTCTCCTATAAACAAATCACTATGTTGCATTCAAATTTCTTGAATCCACAGTTTTAGTTATGAATAGCAATACATAAGCCACATGAAAAAAGTTCAATCAGAAAAAAAACTTTTGAATAACCTTCCCCCTCCAATTGGAAAAGGGTGGTCATGACCATAAAGTAGGAAAAGTGTTATTATGATGGAAAGGCAAGGGAATGAAAAATACAGTAGCAAATGAAGCAGAGTACACATATCAATGATAGGACAGTGATAGGTATGGTTATAATGAGAGCAGAGTGTGTATGCATAGTTATGAATAAGGGATAAGACACTTTGGATTGATGATAAGTTATGTGAAAAAATAAAAAGGACAACAATATGCCAAAAATATGCTTTGCTGATGGTATTCTAGTTGAAAATGATGCAAATGATCGGAAAACAATTTCTCATGCTTGAAGGTTCAAAACAGGGAAAAATTAAGGAAATAACTTCTCCAATAAAAAGGGAGAATAAGAAAAGGGTATTATAGTAACAATTGATGATAAGATATAACTTCAATAACATAAGCATAGCCTCTACTGCTAGTAGGCGTCCATAGCCTCGATAGGGTTTCTTTTTAACCTGTATGAGCCAGGATCCTCAATTTATAAAAGGATAGTTCCAGCACTGTTCTACATAAGAGATTAATGTGCTGGCGTGGTAACCAGATAACCACACTGCCATTCACTGGGATGTAGTATAAGTGATCAGGCTGGCTCGTGATGATACCTCCTGTTCCAAGGATATTTTGGCTATCCAATCGATCATAACCCTGGTGTGGTGGCCATAGTAGGAATGTCACTTCGCTACATCCTTATGAACATGGTAGGCTAGCTCTTAATGAGACCCCCTATCCTCTATCTGTAGGAAAATTTTTATTGTTATTACACATTTTTATGATAAATAGAGGGAGGCTTAGTACTCCTTAAGAGTAGGGATTGTGGAAAAAGTTGAACATGTCAATATAAATAAATATACCCATAATCTCATTTATTATAGAGAGAGAATATTATAACTAGGAAGGGTGGAACCAACATGGTATCAAGATGATCAATCAATATCATGTACAACAGAAAACAATGCAGTAAAGTAGTATATAAATAATTGTGTCCCTTTTGAAAAGAATCTAGCATCAAGGAGTTGTCCTGTTAAACATCATAATGTGAATGATATTAACTCATCTCAATAGAATCCATAATTCTTGTCCTCATAAAAGTAGTGCACTTCGTTCCATGAAAGGGAATCAATAAAATGTGGTTTAGATGAACTAAAAATAATCCAACAAGAGGAAGGGTTATTCTCGAAAATACTCCCAAAGCACTATTCCCTTGAGGGAATAACAAAAACACTTGAAAAAGTGTTGTTCCCTATAAGGAACAACAAAAGAAAAACACATGCAAAAGTGTTGTTTCTTATAGGGAACAACAGAGAAAATGCATGCCAAAAAGTGTTGTTACCTAAAGGGAACGACAAAGAAAATGCTAACGAAAAGTGTTATTCCCTATAGGGAAGAATAGTTGTTCCCTATAGGGAACAACAAATAAAAATGCTCACGAAAAGTGTTGTTAAAGGGAACAACAAAAAATGCACACGAAAAAGTGTTGTTCCCTATAGGGAACATCAAAGAAAATGGATGCCAAAAAGTGTCGTTCCCTAGAAGGAACAACAAAGAAAAATTCTAACGAAAAGTATTGTTCCCTATAGTTAATAATAGTTGTTCCTTGTAGGGAACAACAACTGTTTCCTGTAGGAAACAACAAAAAAAAATGCTCAAAAAAGTGATGTTCCCTATACGGAACAACAGTTGTTCCGCATAGGGAACAACAAAAAAATGCATACGAAAAGGTGTTGTTCCCTATAGGGAATAGCAAAAAATGCACATGAAAAGGCGATGTTCCCTATAGGAAAAAGCAAAAAAAAATGCACATGAAAAAGTATTGTTCCCTATAGGGAAAAAAACTGCTCCCTGTAGGGAACAACAAAAAAATGCAGAAAAAAAGGTGTTGGCAGTTGTTCCTTATAGGGAACAAAAGTTGTTCCCTACAGGGAACAGCCGTTGTTCCCTTCAGGGAACAGCCGCTGTTCCCTATAGGGAACAGTCGTTGTTCCCTGTAGGGAACAGCCGTTGTTCCCTATAGGGAAAAACAACTATTCCCTATAGGGAACAACAAAAAATGCACACAAAAGAATGATGTTCTCTATAGGGAATAGTAGTTGTTCCCTGTAGGGAACGACAACAAAAAAATTGCACACGAAAAAGTGTTGTTCCCTATAAGGAACAACAAAGGAAAACAGGAAAAAAAACCGACAAACAATCATCTCTACTATTCTAAGAAAATACAATCAAATAGAAAGAAAACAAAAAACAATTGTATTTACAAGTCTCAAAAATAACTTTTTACAGAATTGGGGCTGCGGAAGAGTTTCCTTCTGCAACTAAAACTTACATGGTGGGGTCCTCATTGTTCAATCACCAATGGAGTGAAAACAACAATTTGAAGGAAGCAACACCTGAAATACACAAACATAAGAGAAATCAAAAAAAAAAAAACAAGATTTTATTTAAAACCAGTATATAAATAAATAAATTAAGTTACAACAACGATGATGTTATTTCTTAAGAGAATATCAATCTGTCAATCGAAAAAAAAACGATCTCTTGGAAAAATGTTGTGGCAGCAATGCCATGACTCTTTGAATGGAAATTAATTCTTCATTACTTCTATTATGAATCCATTAGGTAATGAATTGGATGGAATGCCCTTGTTTCATTAAAATTTCTTTCAAGAATCACTCGTCCATAAATTGACCTTCTTTATTCTCCCAGGACTTGCAAAAACAATGTCTACCTGCAATAAAACATTAAATCATGGATAAAGAGAGGTGATCAAACTTCCCTAATACAATAATTATGCAAAAAACTAACAATTAGTTACTCTGTAAAATAAATCCACGGAAAAAATCACAAAGTAAAATTTTATTTGTCACCTACGGGAGAGCAGTGGTCGACCATACTAACCAACAGTGTTTTAATCACAACTCCTTTGTTTTTCATCCAATTTGAGTGATTCCAAAGCCAAACAAGAGATAATTCAAAGTTATATCACCATTAGAAATATGTTTTGAAAATTCCATGATATGATATGTCAATTTTACTTAGAACAACCTGCATAACAGAGTCATTTTCGATTTCCCCACTTGGAACAACAGTGGACATTGTAAGCATAAATTTTTTGTTTGATGACGCATTAAAATGATTCAAATTGGAAATGAAATTAGATTCATTTATTTATATCCAATGGAAATAGTTTTTGAAAACAAAAAGAATTGATGGGTCAAATACTCTCTTGAACATCTGGAAAAAGAGAGTTTTAAGAGTATTGATTTACGATAGACAGTTAGTATTTTGGTCATAAATTTCTCATATGATATCAAAAAGGAGTGATTAAAATTGTTTTGTAAACTATATTCATAGGGGAATATACTATAGAAATAGGTTTTCAAAATACAGTCATTTAAGTCTCCAAAAATTAACTGTCCCAACTCTGTTCCTGAGCTGCCTACTAGACACCCAGCCAATATTTTGGTTATAACATTTTCGATCCAAATCCAAATTGAGTGATTAAAATTGGGTTGGAAATTAGACATAAATGGATACTTATTATATAAACATGTTTTAAAAATATAGTTATTTAGGCCTCCAAAAAATAATTTTCCCAACTTTGTTCCTAAGCTACCTACTAGACACCCTGTCAATGTTTTGGTTATAATGTTTTCGTTTCAAATCCAAATTGAGTGATTCAAATTGGGTTGGAAAGTATACATTAGGAGCTACTTAGGCTAAAAATATGTTTTAAAAATATTCACTTTTGGACCCTCAAAAGATGACTTTCCCAACTGTATTTTTGGAAATTTAGTCAAGCCCACAAGTGAAAAAAATACGATATTCAATAATTTTTTCTAAATTGGTGATAAAAATAAATATGAGTGTTTGTAGTTCTGTTATTTCAATTATAATTCATCTACATACACAAATGAATTAAAACATTAATCACTGATGTTGATTTCCAATGCGTGATGCAACAAAAACAACTATTTTTACATAAAAACAAAATGTATTTATTTATGTCCTTATTTATTTTATATTTTACACTAACCTACTCTAATTTGAAGAATGAATATGATTACGTATAGGAGTAATTCCAATGGAACTATTTTCTAAATAATGATTCGAGTATGTATATACCAAAATTTGAAAAATGCATGCTAATAAATATTAGGGTATGAGAAGCCAACTTCCCTTGAAAAGATGGTATCAAAAATTGTTGAAGTATGGAGTGATGCTACAAACAAATGATGGAGTGAAACCAATCATTAATATATCCTTTACTTTCTTGATTTCCAATATCCATCATATCACGAAGTTCTTAAGCTTTTAAAATGGTTTGTTGATGCAAACTAGAAGAAACCTCATTTTTTTTCCATCACTTCTACAATTTTTGAATTTGAAATATTCTGAATCTCAATATGAGTTTTCTCCAATGGTGAATGTGAGATAGAATGGGTGGGAAGGGTGGTTAAATTTTGCATTTCAATACTGTAAGCATGTTGTACTAGTTTATTGTGGTGAGGGTGTGGAATGAGTTGAGCAGGAAATTGTGTACGGAATGGAGCATTTTGATGATGTATTTGATTGGGTTGAGTGGATGACTTTTATAGGCAAGCAAGATGTTGTGGAAGATTTGGTGGAGAATATGGAGGATGTGTTTGTGCTACAAGATGAGGGAGAGTAGTCATGCAATCATAAGATGAACCATGCCAAACTTGTAGACAAGATTTGTGGGGGTTATATTGAGATTGACATGGCTGCGCTAACACATGAGTATTCCATAATGGATTATGCAGGTAAGAAGATGGAGAGGAGGTGTTCTGAACCATACCTGTAGGCCATGTTTCCCATGGTTTTGATATTGTTGCAGTTTCCCCATCTCTTTGATATGCTACTTCCATCCTAGATAAGAAAGAACAACTATCTATGGGATGCTCCTTTTGGTAATGAGGGAAAAAAACTTCTTCAATTTTTTCATTTTTATGAACCTGCAAAACATCCAATTTTGAATTTAGAGATCTAATAAAATCAACTTTAAAATTTTCAAATAAAACATTGATTTCAACACTTATGTCTCCTGTTCTTGTAGCAGATTTGGAAAAGAAAGAAGAAAATTCTCTAGAATTCTTACAAGCCTTGGAGATTCCTCTTAAATACCTTATGAACAATTCAAAAACATTAGCATATGACAATTGAAAAACATCACCTTTCCTATTAGATTTAAGAGTTCTAAAAATTCATCTTTGATTCCTTTGAGTAGGAGTGTTTTTAAGATCTCCTTTTCCAAATACTTATGCTTTGATTTTTTAAGGTTGTATCGAAATTGCTCCACATAGTCCTCCAAGCTTTCATCTTCCCCTTGTATCATATTGAAAATATCTTCATTGTCCTTGCAATAGTCCTGGTACTTCTTCAAGAATATGTTCTTCATGTCCTCCCATGTTTGGATGCAGCTCCCACTTAGGCTCATGAACCATCGGAGAGCTGCTCCTTTTAGAGTAAGAGGAAACACATTCAACCTTTGATCATTAGTACAATAATCATATCCTCTACAAAGTATTTCAAACTCAAATAAGAATGTATCTAGATCTTCATTTTGAAACCGTGAAAATTTGGTAGAGAAGATGGGGGAATTATGTGCAATTATGTCACCCCTTCTAGATCTTTGATAGGGAATTCAAAAGTAGAAATGTGAGACATTTCTTACCATAATAGAAGATGTTCTTCATGTGTTTCTTTGAGGCTCCTCCTTCAAATTTTCTTGTCAATTGGTTAGTGAAATGGGTCGTGCTTACATCACCACTTGAGTGGAATTATAAGATTTTTTCAAAATAAATTCTACCTCTAAATTTCCTACTTCAAATCCTACGAAATTCTGCTGAAAAGTGAGCAGAGGAGCAAGCACTTTACTTGCTCATTATGTAGGTTCTTACTTATTTTAAATGCCCAATTCTTTCCCAACAAAAAATATCAAACATACATCACTCTCTATGAAATGGAAACACTCTACTCGACAACAACACAAAAATTTTGGGTGCTAAAAGGTGTCTTTTAAAACTCTTAATTGCCTCACATTAATTATCAACCTGGCTAAGTCTTTATATTCGAAGAGTGTACACAATATGTGCACACTATAATCCTAGAGAGTAATGTTTCTTAAAATGAAGTATAGACTTTTGATACAAGAGTAAATTGATGCATCTAATAAACTCAAATTGCAATCATTAAAGGAAATATAACATCTAAGCTTCAAGGCCTAATCCTCTACTGAAATTGTAATCAATTCTCACACAAGTAATTCAATTAACAATAGCATCAGTTGATAGTATAGTAGCAATAACTCATCCCTTCTTAGCTGATTCAATTTAGATCATACTCAGTCTCCAATAAGCAATCCAGATAGCAATGGTATCAATCTGAGAGTCCAATAGTGATAACCAAACTCTTACAACTGGTTAAATCAATATGGATCATTGTCTAAATAATGTAATCTAGAATAAGCATAAATCAAATCAAATGATAGTGTTGTAAAACATGTAAATAAAATGTACTACTTCAACATAGGAAAGCGGTAAATAACGAATAAGATAAACTCATAGAAAACAAGAAAATTATCAAACCAATAACACTTGCGAGAATCGGAAATATATAACACAAGGAATCACAGTTTGATCCACCAGGGGCTGGCCCCAGCCACCAGGGAATACAGCTAAGCTACTTTAGAGAATATAAATGAATAGTGACGTAGATTATGTATTAACCATTGAATTCAATCCTCATTACAACACGATGCATCCTTTAGAATGACATTCTGTATATTACAATTGAGGTCCCCAGCGAAATGTTAAATCCCTCCATTATATCTCTTCCTATCCTATCCTATCTATCTCTAATCTAATCTCTAATATCTAATAATCTATATCCCTCTTTGATCTTTGTTCTCATTTAAATACACAGAGAGTAGAGAGAAGTTAGAATAGATATGATTACAAAATAATTCTCTTAACAAAATTGGATTGTTCACAACAAATTGATCAGCAAGATCATATCTGAAATATCTTTCCATCAGCATTCAACATGAATGTGTCAAATTTGGTATTGCAACTGAGATAATTTTGAAACTGGCCGAAAAAACAAATCTGAGAAAAATGCCTTCAGAGAAGCTTCCATTTCTCTTAATGCGGATTGAATTCGGGAAAACTGCTTGCCACAAAACTAATTTGGTCCGTTCAGGACAAAACCGATGTTTCATATTTTCCATATTCTTCTCCATTTTCCTAAAACATTCAATGCAAAATTGTCACTTCTTATTCCAGCGAATTTCTGAGTTGGAATATTTAATGATGAGCTGGAGATCAATTCTGCAATGTGGAAAATATCATGGAGGCTAAAATGGTGAGTGATTTTACAACAAATTTATTAATAAACCATCATTGGTAAAATCATGCATAATAATCATTAATTTATTAAAAATAAAGGAGAAGAAATAATATTTATCCATAAGAGCATAAATAATTATAAAATAGAATTATATGATAGGGTATAATAAATGACGTGATAAATAATGGTAGAAACGAATGAAATGGATGTTAAAGAGTGATAATAATAATGACAAACTAACGACCCAACAACATGTTCTCATATAGTTCATGAACAAATGTGATGAGGATAGTTCTTTTCTTGTGTCAACCTCATTAAAAAATGAAACCGAGTATGACGAGAGTTCCTTGTCTTGTTTCAACCTCGTTAAAAATGAAACAAGAAGTATGAGGAGAGTTCCTTGTCTTAAGTCAACCTCGTTAAAAAATTAAACAAGGAGTATGAGGAAAGTTCCATGTCTTGTGTCAACCTCATTAAAAAATGAAGCAAGGAGTATGAGGATAGTTCCTTGTCTTGTGTCAACCTCGTTAAAAAATGAAACAACTCCCTTTTCCAAATTGAGTCTTTGATTAAAATCTCATAAAATCCTAGTCGAGTCTTTCTCATTCTATCCACCTAGTTGATTGTAATGAAGCTTGGGGGGCATGTACCTCGATTTGAGTCATTATGCTGGGGCATGTGAATTTATAGCAAGCATAGTTTTTCATTCCAAGCTTGTGCAAACATGAAACCAAATCCAAGTAGATTTCTCCATGGTTCAAGCTTGTGTAAAAATGAACCCACACCTGATTTACATCTCGTGATTGATGTTTTAATCAACTAATTTCTATTAGATGAACCTTGGTTGTTTCATTTCACCGTCACCATCCCTTTGGCTGCCCATATGCTTTCACTTGGTTGTTTTTCCTTTCTTGATGGATCGTAGCGATGAGTGGTTTTATTAGCCAGCCTCTTGACCATTATGTGTTTTCAGCAATTCATCCATTGTTGAAACTAGTTGCTACCCTTTATTCCACTTGTTCCTCCAAGATGAGTCACATTTAAGCTCTTTTTTGACTCATAGAAAATGAAAATATTGCTGAGTATTTATCCCCTTCTGACTCGTAAAAATAATAAAATGGGGGCTCCACTTTCAACCTCTTTTTGACCCTTTTAAAAATGAAAAGATCATCGAGCTCTTCTTAGTTTGAACTTGTTAAGGGCTATGAAGCGTTATCTACCCATTATAAGTTTACCCTTTTTATGGGTTGGGCTAGATTACTTACGAAAAAGGTATACATTGATATCTCATGGTCAATAGGTTCCCTTGGGTATTGTTTTCTATCTTTCCAGATTCGAGGGAAAAAATTACGAAAAGGGACCTTTGGAGTTTTCTTTTTCAAACTCTCTAAATATGAAAAAAATTCTGAGTTTTACCAATGTCAGACTCATTAAACCCTGACAAAATTGGGCTTGTCACCATGACAAGATTGAACTTCTCATTCCTAGGGCTCGTTAAAATTTACTAGGTCAGATTTGTCCAAAGGAAAAAATTATATTACAATAATATTCTATCCCATTCAAGCTTGTGTTTCAAAAATAATTAGGGTACTTGCCAAAAATGGTGTGGAAAATATGGAAACATTCTGTTGGTTGTCATAACAGCTTGTCGCTCTTAGACATTAACACTCTTTTTGCTTCATGTCGAGTTGGGATATCCTCATTCTATAGTAGGCCTTCCGGGTTTTGGGTTGTTCATTTTGCCTCATTCCATCTGATCCTTGTTGCATCATCATGACCTTTCATCCCTTGGTACCCAACTGCTGCCCAATTCTAGAGTCATGTCGTTGATATGTTCAAGATTTTAATCCCTCTACATTTTGTAGCCTTAGACACCTTCCTCAGATTCTCTATCTCATTCATATTCATCTTGTTATTTTTTTTCATGTCAATGATGTGGGAAATGTTATGGCCCTCCTTCGACTGGTCGCTTCCTGTCGACCTTAGCTCATTATTTGGGAAGTTGATCTAGAGACTCCTTTCTAGTACCTTAGAGCTTGCATGCCTCAATGGCAATTTCTTTGCATTCGACGATAGGTTTGCATCATTGGTATTCAATCGAGTGATTTCACAAGTGTTCGACTTTAGATCATTCTTCACACTTTGTGGATTGTACTACCAGTAACTTGAGAACCATTGACATTACTAGTGGTCTCTCTTTCTTGTTAACAATTTACATCATTGGCCGGTAATCAAGTCATTTTCTAGTATGCTCGACCTCAACACATCTATTCCCATATTAGAAATTGTACCATGGTCAGTTTTGGATTCAAGACCATGGGCTCAGATTACATAAGTCCAGGTTGCATGGATTGATTCATACATGACTCTTTTGATTGGATGGTTGCGCCCATGCCTTATGAACATGTATTTCCTTTCACTATGTACTCATGTATCATAGGTATCAGTTGTACTTTCATCTGAAATTTATTCGTGAGGACATTCCGTTTTGGTTATGGATTCATAAAGCATTTCACCCCTCCTACTCTCTCAGACTTCATGCTTTAGGGGGCATCTGTTACATAGTAATTTGTCACCGACTCTACATTCCCTGATCCCAGATACTACTGGTCCATGTTACTGACTTCTATTCTATGTCATGTTGCCAATGATGTGTCAAAACCTTTCGTGTAATCTCAAGAAGAATGTTTCAGTTCATTATCCTTGAAGCAGACACCTTTTTTCCTATGTTTCTGAGTCGTTGTGAGTCATAAGTTATCCCTCCCACGAATATGGTCAAGTTAACACTAGCCCTAGAGAAGTCTTCGCTCTGTCCCTATGTTGCACCCACCACGAGCCATATTTGGCAAGTTTTTTAACATCCGTCGAAACTTTGAGATGAAATTACTTCATGGGCAGTCCTAGGACTGGTGTTGGGACAATTGAGCTTGCCTCTCTCCTCTGGGATAGTTGTTCCACCTTTTGTGCAACTTCCCTAAGAGATAATCTCTTCCTCCCATCTCTTAGGGAAGTTGAACCTCTCTCTCCTATAAATGTCTCCTCCATGAATGAGATCAGCTAGCCGGGATGTAATGGGATGATAGCTAGATGTAATTCGGTAGCTTCGGATTTCTAAGAGAGGAGTAAAGGTAGAGAGTGTTATTGGAGTGTGGAAGTAGCCTCATATGTATTTTGGTTTGAGAGATTTTTTAGTAGAGTTGGTTCGAGAAATTTCTAGCATCAACCTTTTGAACTAAAGAGAGAGTCATTTGTTCCCTTAGGAGATGGTTCACAAGTAAATTCTTACAGAGACATAATGATGGGACCCTTCGAGGAGACTTACGATGTCAATGCTTGGTTGTAAGTTTTACTTTGATCTATATTAATATAAATCAATAGCTTGTTTCCTCTATTGCATGTTGAATTGTATGTCGATAGCTTGAGGTTCCTTGACTCTTCAAGTAGATTATTTGGTTGTTTCCTATTACATTCGTGGTGTTTCTCTACATGTTGTTTTCAGGTACAAGTGATTAGAAGAAAAAGAATTGGAGCTACATGACGAGGACTTCATTGAATGTCAATATAAAGGTAGGCCTTCATAACACCATCTTTCTAAGGAAATTTGCTTTGGTATTGTATTTGTGGTGACTAGACCCACTCTAGGGCTAGAGAGGTCACCTCTGTCCATAGAGGGAACTTTCCTTTGTCATAGTCGGCAAGCAAGTTCGAACCCATGTGGCATGGGCCCTACATTGTGAGATGTGTTTTGCAAAAGGGGAGCTTATTGATTATGAAGGAAATCCTCTGGATAAGCCCCCAAATGGGCTTTACCTCAAGAAGTACTATGCTCAGGTCATCTCACATGGTTACTTTTGTGTCATTCATTTTTGTGCAGTGTGGTTTGGTGTGTTGGTTTTCAAACAACTTTCCATTTTACTATGATTTTCTTGCTTTAAAGATGTATGTGACTCCTCACATCAGTTTCATTTATGGTGCTTGCCATAGTACCTGGAACCTATCATCCACAGCATGGACTGTTTATGACCCTAACAGTGAGTTGATTAACCTTCAAGGAATCTGTTTAGGTCGTACAACTAACAACATTGCTGAGCACAATACCGTTGTCGAACTATTGTCGGAAGCCATTGATCTTGACCTTAGGGAGTTGGTTGTCGACCTGGATTCACAGCTTGGCGTCCTTCAACTCAATGGGAAATATTCCATCACAAACCCTCAAATATTGAGAATGTATCTCCATATTCGTCTACTTGAAACACATTTTGATTACATTACATATCATCATATTCCTAGAAGCATGAATACATTGACACATGCATTAGTAAATTATGTGTTGGATAGACATTTACGAAACATGTGAAAAGAAAAAACAAACCATTTCTACCATAGTAGGCAAGAAAATACAACATATATATATGGTGATAATGTTTGATACATCAAAACCCCAAAAAATAGTATGTGTGTCCCAAATAACATTAGCCACTCACAGGCCTCATATATCTGTGGCACGCAAGCCTCAAAAAATGTAAGCACTGGACCTAGGAACTAGTCAACATGGTGATAGTGGTAGCATGATACAGCTCGTGCAACACGAGTTAGAAATTGGCTGATCTGATCCAAAACTCCCACCATGTGTCTCCAGTACTAGAGAGGAATGTCTCCCACTAGAGCATACTCTAGGATACCACGAGTCAACCCCTCAAGGTTCCTCGCAATCTCCTTTGCATTATCACTCCCCTCCTAATAAGGAGCGATAACATCAATCAAGCGGGGGATGCACCTGGATATTAGAGACATCTCAGTAAGGCACTCTGGTCCAACGTCTACACTAACAAGAAAAATTTTATAAGCACATATATACCAAACATAATTAAATAATCTCAAAATTAAAAAAATGATTTTTTACCTACATCGTCAAAATCCTCTCCTTCTAGTAGTGGCATGTCTAGATCTCAACGAAAGTCGCTGCCACTGTATGGAAAGTCCTCCA
Organism: Pinus taeda; assembly: GCA_000404065.3. Lineage (NCBI taxonomy): Eukaryota > Viridiplantae > Streptophyta > Pinopsida > Pinales > Pinaceae > Pinus > Pinus taeda. The sequence goes on from APFE030236164.1 coordinate 20,662, forward strand.
CGATGATCTTCTGTCATCGTATCCATGAAAATAATGCAGGTTTGTACGACATGTGTTGGCCCCTAGTGATCCTGGGCATCAAACGACTCTAGCGGTCCATCAGTGGGTCACGTGGCATGGGAGGGTCTACCTCAGTCAGCTGGTACTGGAACAGTTGCACTCGTTCCAAGAAAAAGGTCACGAGCACAAATCTGAAGCAAATTTGCTTTAGATTCCCTGCCTTATCTTTGGTTAGCTAGTGATTTATGTTGATCTTCATGGCCTCAGCTCAGTTGAAGACCATAGGCACTGTGTAGTCGATAGCATACAGGAACTTTGACTTGTTGGTCTCATGCACTACCTAGGACCTTGCTACTCTATTGATGGTCAATAAAATCACTCTCAGTGTCAGATCCTGAACAGTGGAAATCTCAATCTTCCCACTCTTGGAGTTCAGCGCCTCAGGGAAATGTTCAACAAGCAATGAGGATATGCTAACCCCAATTAGTCATGGCCTATACAAGTTGATTGGTTCCCCTCTTCGAGATAAACCAGTGATGAAGTATATGTATGAAGTTTCCAACTCCAACTCCTAGTCACCAATGACAAATATTTCCCGATTTATGTACCAAAGACTAATCAGGTACCGAAGAAACTCATGTTGGGCCCACATCCCTAGCATGAGAAATAATTTGATGAGCCCACAAGCCCTCAAAGATTCAAAGAAATTTGGATGATTCAGTGCATGGGTGTCCACAACCTCATGTTCTCATTCTTTTCTGTCCACCATTTTCAGCGATACTTTCCTGCAAAAGCCATTAATGTGAATTCTTGGCCCATAAAATTCAAGTTTTAATGGTGGTTTTGTGAGGAAATAGGGTTCTTCCATATTCACATTGTCGGGGCACCTGTTTTAAAAATGGTTGCACTGAGCCCACGATAGGCCTTGTTAATTACCCTCGACCAACGTGATTCCATGCCCGGAAGTTGCGTCGACCGAGGGTGAATTTTGTTTTACAAAAACTCCCTTAAAAAAGCTAAAAATGGTTAAAAACAAGAATAAAAGGCATAAAAACGAAGCTCAGGGCTTTTCCTCTTACCTATAACTGGTGGCTCGGCAAATGACCTTTGGGATCTCCCACAATCTGCTCCAGAAAAATTAGGGAAAAAGTGAGTAAAACATCTTCACAACAAGGTAAAATGGTAAATGGTAAAAAATTTTTTACTTTTCTCCTTTTTACTGAATTTCACATGAAAACATTAGGTTTTTGTGAATATGTTAACCTATTTTTCCTTAAGAATTGGATAATACACTTTACCATTTTGCGCAGCGATAGGTGATGGATGTTTGACGATGATGATGAGTCATGTTTCAGCTCTTTTCTTGACTCATTAAACTCATATGAAAATATTTCTGAGTATTTTTTCCCTTTTGACTCGTAAAAGAGAATAAAATGGGGGGTCCTCTTTCAAGCTCTTTTCCAACCCTTTAAAAGCGAAAACATGGCTAAGCCCTTGTCATTTCAAATTATTAACGGATGCGAAACATCACGTGCCCAGTATAAGTTTACCCCATTTTCGGGCTGGGAGGAACTATTTAAGAAAAATGTACTCCTTGAATTAAATGGTTAAGTGATTCTCTCAAGTATCATTTTCTACCTTTTCGGGCTTGAGAGATACAAATATATGAAAAGGGACCATGTGGAGTTTCCTTTTACGTGTCTTTTCCAAACTCTTTAAACATGAAAAATATACCGAGTTACACCTTTATCGGACTCGTTAAAATATTAAACGGCATTGGATTCATCACCAAGACGAACACGAGATTCTCCTTCCTAGGGCTCATTAAACTTACTAGGTCAGATTTGTCCAAAGGATGAAATTAAAGTGCAAGCATATGCTATCCCCCTCAAGCTTGCGATTAAAAAATAATTGGGGAAATTTGGAAATCTAATCAGTTGTGTCGATAACTCACTCTTGAACATGACACTTTTTTCTTCGTGTTGGGTTGGGATATCCTCCTTTGTATTGTTGACCTTGCTGGGTTGGGCCATTCATTTTTTCCTTCCATTTAATTTCTACCATGTCATCATGACCACCAATCCCATGGATCCAAAAGTTGCCAAACTTCCAGTTATCTCGTTGGTATGTTCAACATTTTTCCTTATGCAATTACATTTAACCCTGATTCTCTGTATCATCCAAAATCATTTTACATCCTTTTGTCTCGCGTCGATGATGTGGCATATATTATGGCCCTCCTTCGACACGATCGCTTCCTGTCGACTTCAACTCATTATCCAGGAAGTTCACTGAGAGACTCCTTTCCAGTACCTTAGAGCTTGCATGCCCTAATGGAAAGTTCTTCGCACTTGATGACAAGTTCACATCATTGGCTTTCAATCGAGTGATTTCACGATTGTTCGACTTCAGTTCCTCTATTCACATTCCATGTATTGTGTTGATAGTACCTTGAGGGCCATTGTCATTATTGGCAGTTTCTCTCGCACTTTTTGACATTTTACGTCATTGACTGGTAATCAAGTGACTTTCTAGCATGTTTGATGTCAACAAATTTATTCACATGTTAGAATTTTTACTTTGATCGCATCGTGTTGGAGTGACCCTAGACTCAAATCACAAAAGTCTAGGTTTCGAAGTGATGTGACAAGGTTATGTTAATATACATGTCTCTTTCATATGGATGGCTGTGACCATACCATGAGTTATCATATGTGATCCTTCTCATTATTGGATGTTTGTGACCATACCTTGTTTTCATTATGATCCTCTTTGATGGATGGTTGTGCCCATACCTGGATCCATTTACATGATCATTCTCTGGATGGCTGCATCCATGCCATGATTCATGTATCATTTAACAGAATTCAATTATGTATATGTATATGTTACTTGTAGGTTTCCCGATGACAGATTACAGTTCCCCATGTTGTTTCATAAAGCCTTTCATCCCTCACTCTAGTTTAAACTTCACGCTTTAGGGGGCATCTATTACACAACATTTTTTCACTGTCCTTGTAGTACCCATTCCTTGATCCTAGAGGACCTATATAGTGAACCCTACAGGCTTTCCCTCCATGAAGAAAATCCCATTGTGTTCCTCTTCATGAGTAGGACAATTCCCTTTTGCACCATTTCCCCTTAAACTTCTATTTTTTCCACTTTACAAGACTGACGGTAATGGCCCTTTTCTTCCTTGTGCTGATATGCATGGATTAAAATTGTCACTAGCACCAACTGGAGTGATTGATCTTTGTTCCAGTAGCACCAGTCCTCTTATGAATTTTTTTTTAAATAAAGAGTCGAAGCTTCCAACTCTAGAAGCTTTGTAATGGAAATCTGGTATATTGTTTGTCCGGATGGGGTCAAGGATGTCAGTTTCGGCTCCTTTCCCCTATAATGATGGAACTACCTCAAAATATAAGATGTTCTACCATGAGAATATGATCCATTATCCCATCTATTCATCCTATATAAACCTCCCTTTTTCCCAAGCACAAGCTAGTGTTAATGTTGCTGTGCTAGTGCTCAATAATTCTGAAGTAAACAATAGGCTACTCATAGTTGTAGATCTTTAGTTGTGTGAGGGACAAGCGTGAATTTATTTTAGAGTGAAGCCTGAAGGGAATAGCCTTAAAACTACTATTGTTGAGGCCATCATGGAATGCTAGCAGAAGTGTGTGGGAACCTTGTCTTGTCAGAGAAGAAAGGCAACGTCAAGACAATGGTTGTAATCTTCTTGATTCAATATATATGCAACTATCGATTGATTTCCTACATTATTTGTCATATTACATGTTCATGTCTTAATGTTTCTTGACTTGTTAAATAAGTTGAATTACAATTGTGTATTATCATGGTTGTTGTTTGCTATTGTTTACTTGTTTTAGGTGTTTGAAGAAGGAAGTGAGAGATAGCTAGAGTGAGAAAGCAAGGACATCATCAAATGGGATAAGCGTACTAAGAGGTATGCCCTCTTAATTGGTTCTAACCTAAGGAAATCTTCCATAGAATCTATTAATTATGGCTAGACCCATTATCCTGCTAGAGGAATTTGTTTATGTCTGCACTTATAATTTTACTTCACCACACTAGGGGCCAAAAGGAATAAGGGAAGAAAAAAACATGAAAGAAAGAGATATCAAACATGGCTAGTGGCTAACAAAGGGAGGCTCAAATAGAGAACAAGAATCCCCAACCTCATGCCTTCACAAAAAGGGGGGAAGTTCACGTGATGACAATCGATAAGGACTAGGGTGGCCACCCCGGGAACTCGCACTGTGTTTCATCCTTCCTCAACACCAATCCACAACAATCCCACCTTTTATTCGTAAATCTAGTGGCCAATAGGAAGAAGGGAAGAAAAGAACATGAAAGAAAGAGATATCAAATGTGGCTACTGGATCAAAAGGGAAGGCTCAAACAGAGAACAAGATTCCCCAACCTTACGCCTTCGCAAAAAGGGGGGAATCGCAGGGGACAGTGATCGAGAAGGACTAGGGTGGTCACCCTGGGAACTCGCACGGATTTTTGTCATTCCTAAACATCAATCTACAACAATCCCACCATTTCTCCATAAATCTAGGGGCCAAAAGGAGTAAGGGAAGAAAATAACATGAAAGAAAGAGACATTAAACATGGCTATTGGCTCATAAGGGGAGGCTCAAATAGAGAAAAAACTTCCCATACCCCGTGCCTTCACAAAAAGGGGGGAACTGTAGGGTGGCAATCGAGGAGGACTAGGGTGGCCACCCTAGGAACTCACACTACTTTTCATCCTTCCCAAACACCAATGCACAACAATCCCACCTTTTCTCTGTAAAGCTAGGGGAAAAAGGAAGAAAGGAAGAAAACAATGCCAAAGAAAAAAAAATCCCAAGAAAAGAGAGAGGCTCAACGACATGCTAAGGAGATGTTGCCTAACCAAAAAGAAATAAAACAAGGCACCCAATTGAAGCATCCCACCTCTTCACACCCTCCCACATACATTATGGTACAACACCCTTTCTATCCTACAACATAACAAACAACAATCAAACAACCAAGAAAATAAATAACAACCTAAACTTGACCATTAGAAAAGATGAGGGCCACATTGAGATCAGTGTCTGGAGCGTGTTACTAAGAGGTAAACAACCCCCCAACCTAGCACAAGGCTTCAAATGAAAAATACACTAATATCAAACCCACCCCACTATTGCACCCCTCAATGTACAAAACATCCAACAACCTTTCTAGCAAGAAATTCAAGGGGGCTCAAGAATAAAACCCCAAAGAGGAGTTTTCAGGAGCCAACACTCAATGCTAGAGAAAGCCATGAGCCACAAATACATAGATTTTGTAAGGCCACTAAAGAGAGGGATGTCTGCAAAGCGCACACCATGAAACCAAGAAATTACGAAGTTGCACAAAAAACCGACAATCCAAAGGGAGAAACAAAGACACAACCCGCTACTTCTTTCCTTAGGAGGGTAGTAGCTCACGAGAGGGTGAGGCATTACCTCGATGGAAAAGGCATGAGATAAGAATTCCATCTCATATCCATTGGTGGGAAAAAGTGCGATCTTGATGGAGATCAGATTGAGGGAGGGGTTTCTCATTACCTGGACACCCAACCCTTCTGCGAGAGCATATCAAGGAATGGTCAAGAGGAATAGGGTGGCCAACCCAATGGGTTGAACCATTCTTCATCCATCACATATTGACCCCACCCCAACGATTTCTCCTCATGGAAGTTTTGAGGAACTAGGCACCTGTGCAACCACTCCCTTGAACTAACCACCAACAAAAAATCTCACCCAAGCAACACATAAACCATCATCGCCTTATCAAGAGAACCAACTATGGAGGCCCACACCCTTGGCCCATGCCTTCCAATGAAAAAAATATCGAGCACTCCCACTATGAATGAGTCTAAATTTATCCATTGTATTTCCCAACAACCTCAATTGCAACAACCATGCCCATGCCGAATAGATCGTTGGAGATGGCTCCCAAGAAACAAGCTTCCAAACTACCTACAGAAACACATTGGGGGAAAGAAAAACAAAGGATAAGTGGGACAAGCACAAGCATGACTTACAAGCACACATGTAAAAACAAGAATGACCTCAAGACAAGCAACCAACAATGTTTTTGCCAAATAGCTAACTCGCTCCCCTAGAGACACACCACACCGGCCCACATTGCAATCGAAACCCACCCAACCTGAACCAAAAAAGAAAACCCCTGCTATCAATGATCCTACCATGGTTTCCCTCATGCCACAAAATAGAAGCCCTCGGGTTCTGTGGACTTGGGCCGCTCTTTGTTGTTTCGCGGCATGGAAACCTGAGTTCCCTACACTGAAGTCGCAGTTTCTGTCGTGGTGGGACAAGGAAGCCCTGAGTTTCCCATAATTGGGTGGTTTCCATCACATGCCATGAAATGGAAAGCCCCATGTTTGGTAGACTTGGGCGACCATTCCCTATCGTGCGATGACATGGAAACCTAAATCTCCCCAGACGTCGATGGTCATTCCCTGCCACGCGATGACATGGAAACTTGAAGGTCCCCAAACTTGGGTGAATGTTCCCTATTGTGCAATCACTTGGAAACCTAAAGCTCCCCAAACATGTGCAGCAGTTTTAGACGTGTCGTGTGTCCACATACTTGGGTAGCAGTTTCCATTGTGCTGCGAAATGGACACGCAGAGTTCCCCACACCAGGGACAAGACATGGAAACCCTAGGTTTCCCAAACATGGGTGGTTTCCGTCAGTGGTTAAAGTTGCATCGCGACATGGAAACCACAAGTTCCAAGACTTTGGTATAGGTTTCAAAACACCCCAAGCTCCCCAAACTTGCGAGCTGGTTTCCATCGTCATGGAAACTCCAAGTCCCTACGTTGGGGCTATATTGAAAACCCCGAGTTTCGATCGTGCTATAAGATATGGAAATCTACGATTCAATCAAGGGTGGGACATGGAAACTTTAGTTTTGCTAGACTTCAGTGTCACTGGTTTCAGTTGTGGCATGTCATGGAAACCCCAAGTTTCTTGGGCTTGGCCACTAGGGTGCGAAATGGAAACCCCAAGTTTCGCCAGGTTTGGGCACTGGGGCATTAGATGGAAACCCCATGTTTCCTTAGGTTTGGGCACCGGGGCGTAACATGGAAATTCCAAATTTTGGGTGCTAGGACACGACATGCAAACCCCAAATTTTGGGCACCGGGGCACTACATCGAAACCCCACATTTTGGGCGTCAGAGCCTTACATGGAAACCCAAAATTTTTGGCATCGGGGCATGACATAGAAACCCCAATTTTCCTAGGCTTCGACACCTTTTCCATTGCAACGTGGAAACCCCAAATTTTAGGTGCTAGGGCGCTACACAGAATCCACAAATTTTTGGCACTGAGGCGTGACATAGAAACCTAAATTTACCTGGGCTTCAAGTGCCTCTTTCATCACAATGTGGAAACCCCAAATTTTGGGCACCAGGATGCTACATGGAAGCCTCAAATTTTGGATGTTGAGATGAGAAATTGAAACGCCAATTTTCTCAGGCTTCAAAACCTTTTTCATCTTGATGTGCAGACCCCAAATTTCCCACCCCCAAGCAAAGAATTTCTATGATGTGAGCAATAAAAAATTGTCATTTGGAGGAAGAGGCAAAGGTGGGAGCGTTGTCTGGATTTTCTTCAATAATGTGTGACTAGATGGAAGCTTTGAATCGAGGTGACCAAGGCCTGAATCTCAGTGGATCATGGTAGCAAGGCCACTCTGCCACTTACAAAACCCATCACATATTTAAGTTGTCTGCAAAGGATTCTTCTCAACGATCATTTGGAATTGAAATTCAAAGCTTCGCCAACCGAGATGCTTAATGCTCACGGTTTGAAAATGAGACGGGCCTCTAGGTGTAAGAAAGAGAAACCCCAATTATGGGTCAAGACATAATCTAAGAGTGACATGCATTGCTTCTAGTGTGGATTTTGACTTAGAGGCATTTAGTCATAATCTGACACATGGTAAATTTGCGCCACTGGCTTTTCAACCAAGTGCGATGACCAATTATGTGAATCAATGGTTTCTCTCGTACTAAGTTGAATTACTATTGCGATGTGGTTCACCAGTAGGGTAAAAATAACCTATCTCAAAATGGTCTAAACCCAGCTCACCTTCCCTATTGGTGGGTGAAAAATCCAGCACTTGTTGAATTCTACTTCATAATGATAGGAGGAGCTGACATCGAAGGATAAAAAAGAAATGTCACTATGAACACTTGGCTGCCACAAGATAGTTATCACTGTGGTAAGTTTTCTGACACCTCTAGCTTCAAATTTTGAAGATCTAAAGGATCAATAGGTGATGCTTTCACGGTTTGTATTCGTATTGAAAATAAAAATCAAATGAGATTTTATCCTTTTGTTCCACATGATATTTATGTTCTCATTGATCTCGTATTAGGACACCTGCATTATCTTTTAACAGATGTGTCACCCCAACCAAACACTCCACCTAACAATGTCTTCTGCCCAGATCGACTTGCTGAAACATGCCTTCAGGCCAAAAATAGGGGTAGTGCCCCATCTCCGCCCCAAGGAATCAATAAGATAATGTTAAAAGTAGTGGTGTTTCACTTGCACTGAAAACGACTCCCACTTATTCTACAGCTCTCAAGTGATTTCACAAAGTCAGACTAGAGTCAAGCTCAACAAGGTCATCTTTCCCCGCTGATTCTCCCAAGCCCTTTCCCTTGGCCGTGGTTTTGCTAGATAGTAGATAAGGATAGTGGGACTCTCATTAATCCATTCATGCACGTCACTAATTAGATGACGAGGCATTTGTCTACCTTAAGAAAGTCATAGATACTCCTACCATTTACTCGCGCTTGGTTGAATTTCTTCACTTTGACATTCAAAGCACTGGGGAAAAATCACATTGTGTCAGCATCTGCAGAGACCATCAAAATGCCTTGGTTTAATTAAACAGATGGATTCCCCTTGCCTATACCATTTATGAGTCAACTGTTTGCCACCTAAGGAAAATCACCTGGTAGGGAGTAGCTTGGGTAGACTACCGATAGCGTATGGGTTGAGGGTGTAGACCCTTATGCCCACCCCTCAGGTCCAATCGTTTTCCCAAAGTTATGGATTAGTTTTGCCAACTTCCCTTACCTACATGTTTTATTAACTAGAGGTTGTTCACCTTGGAGACCTAACGTGGTAATGAGTATTACTGGGCATGAACGATACTCAAACATCCAAATTTTCAAGGGCTGCTGAGGGCGCCTTGGACACCGCAAGACATGTGGTGCTCTTCTAGCTGTTGGACTGTATCTCTAGGTAATTGATTCTAGGGTCTCTAGATTTCATAACATTGTAGCCTGCCGCCATTTTCTGATTCAAGAATATTAACTTGGCTCCCTTTCGATGCTCATGCAGAGTGCACCCTTGATACAAGGCTTCCCCATCTCTTAGGATCAACTAACCCATGTCCAAGTGTTTTTCACATGGAACCTTTCCCCACTTCAGTCTTCAAAGTTCTCATTTGAATATTTGCTGCTACCACCAAATTCTGCATTGGGGGTCGATCCACCCAAGCTCACGCCCAAGGTCTCTCAACGAATGCCATGTCCTCCTACTCATTGAAGCTAGGAAATTTCTCGATGGTCAAGTATAGGTTGCGCACTTCAACGCCAACCATTTTTTGGGCTAGTTGATTCAGCAGGTGAGTTGTTACACACTCCTTAGTGGATTTCGACTTCCATTACCATTTTCCTTTTGTCTTAATCAATCAACACCCTTTGTGGGATCTAGGTTAACATGCAATTCATCACCGTAATGTGATTTTTGGTTCATCGCACATCGCCAATTCTACTTAGCAAAAATGGCCCACTTAGAGCTCTCGATTCCATGGCACGACTCAATGGAGTAGCCATAACCTCTGACCTATTTAAAGTATGAGAATATTTCGAGGGCGTTATGCCCCTAATGCCTCTAATCATTTGCTTTACCTAATAAAACTCACGTGTGAACTCCAGCTATCCTAAGGGAAGCTTTTGGAGGAAACTAGCTACTATATGGTTCGATTAGTCTTTTGCCCCTATATCCAAGTCAGACAAATGATTTTCATGTCAGTATCTCTATGATCCTCCACCATTGTTTCCTCTCGCTTCACCCTGCTCAGGCATATTTCACCATCTTTCGGGTCCTAATAGGTGTGCTCACACTCGAACCCTTCACATAAGCTCAAGGTTGGTCAACAATGCACCCCCCCAGAGAGGGGATATTTCTCATTAGCTTCCTTGAACATTGCAGGTTTTCACACCCGCTAATTGACACACATGTTAGACTCCTTGGTCCATGTTTAAAGACGAGTCAAATTGAAAGCCTGCCGACCAACACAACGCGCACACAGGTGCACATAGCCCTCCAGAAGTGTGGACGCTTTATTCCATGACCACCGCAATGGAAAACCAATAGGTAGTAATCCACCTACACTTGTGACGATGCAACAACCAATGTTGGTTTGCACCTCAAGTCGAGCGGTGGACCAGCCTGAGCCATTCCACGTCTGACCGAGACGCATCGACAGCCTCCATCTGCTTCCCTCTTTGCCATTTCAAGCACTCTTTAACTCTCTTTTCAAAGTCCTTTTCATCTTTCCCTCGTAGTACTTTATCACTATCAGTCTCTCGCCCGTATTTGGCCTTAGACATAATTTTCCACCAAATTAGGGTTGCATTCCCAAACAAACCAACGTTTCGACAATGCCTCGTAATGCAAAAGGGTCCCAACCTGACAAGGCTGTCACCCTCTCAGGTGCCCCCTTCAAAGGGACTTGGCCCAGGTTCGCTACAATTTAGGCAACATTGCTACCCAATTTTCATGTTGGGCTCTTCCTTGTTCGCTTGATGCTATTAGGGGAATCCTTGTAAGTTTATTTTCCTCTGCTTAATTATGTGCTTAAACTCAGTGGGCATTCTTGCCTGAGCTGAGGTTGCAAGTCGGAGCTAAATTTTCCCTACCCAATGGGAGGAAAAGAGAGAAAAGCAAGTTAAAGCGATGTCGCATAATGCTTGCATCAGCTAACGTCGACTGCCCATCCAAGGATACAAGATCACTGCTTGCCAATGCATGCCATGAAACATCGCTTGAGGTATTTTAGTGAACCACACCGCATTGGGAATGAACGAATAGCTCTGTTTCTACCTAGCATATTGTAGGGAGCGCTTTTGAATGAGATGAAACAACCATACATAAAATCCCTCGAATGAGGCCTCAGGTGCAAATTACATTCAAAAACTCGATGATTCACGGGATTCGACAATTCACACTAAGTATCACATTTCACTACATTCTTCATCATAACAAGAGCTGAGATATCCATTGTTGAGAGTCATTTCCATGTATTACTGACAAATCCACCACAACACTAAATAGGGGCACTCCCCATGACAAATGTACCGCTAAGGGCCAAAATGAGGAAAGGAATAAAAACACATGAAAGAAAGAGAAACAATGGTGTCTACCCCCTCAGAGGAGGAGGCTCAAATAGAGAAGAATATTCTTGAGCACCAGGCCCTCGAAAAGAGGGAGGAAATTCATGGAACAATAATCAAGAAGAACTAAGGTGGCCACCCTAGGAACCTCTACTACTTTTCATCCTTCTTGAACACCAATCCACAAAAATTCCACCTTTTCTCCATAAAACTAGGAGAAAAAGGAGGAAGGGAAGAAAACAACACCAAAGAAACAAAAGTCCCAAGAAAATAGAGAGGCTCAATAGCACACTGAGGAGATGTTACCTAATGAAAAATAAAGAGAACAAGGCACCCAATCGAAGCATCCCACCTCTTCACACCCTCCCACATACATTATGGCAAAACACCTTTTCTATTTTACAACAAAACAAACAACAATCAAACAACCAAGAATAAAACCCCAAATAGGACTTTTCACGGGCCGACACTCAATGCCAGAGAAATCCATGGGCCATAAATACATCAATGGTGCAAGGACACTAAAGATAGTTATGTCCACAAAGCATACACCATGAAACCAAGAAATGACTAAGTCACACAAAAAATCCACAATCCAAAGGGAGAAACAAAGACATAGCCCACTACTACTTCCTTAGAAGGGGAGTGGCTCATGAGAGGACGGGGAATTACCTTTATGACAAGGGCACGAGATAAGAATATGATCTCATGCCCATTAGTGGGGAAAATTGTGATCTCGATGGAGCTCAGACTGAGGGAGGGGTTTTTTGTTACCTGGAAACCCAACCCTTCCACGAGGGCATATTGAGGAATAGTCGAGAGGACTAGGGTGGCCAGCCTAACGGGTTGAACCACTCTTAATCCATCCCATATTGACCCCAGCTTGACAATTTCCCCTCACGGAAGGTTTGAGGTACCAGATGAGTGCACAACCACTCCCTTGACCCAATCACCAACAAACAAACTCACCCAAGCAACACATAAAACACCGCTGCCTTTTCGAGACAACCAACTATGGAGACCTACATCCTTGGCCCATTACTTCCAATGAAAAAATACTGAGCATCGCCGCCACGAATGAGTTTAAATTTATCCATCATATTTCCCAAGCACATAAACTGAAGCAACCATGCCTCACCGAATAGATCGTCGCAGAGGGCTCCCAAGAAACAACCTTCTGAATCCCCTATAGAAACACATTGGGGGAAAGAAAAACAAAGGATGGATGGGACAGGCACAAGCATGGCTTGCAAGAACATATGAAAAAACAAGTGTGACCTTAAGGCAAGCAACCAATAATGTTCCCACCAAACACCAAACTTGCTCCCCTAGAGACACACTGCATGGGCCCACATTGCAATCAAAACCAACCCAACCCAAACCAAAAAAGAAAACCCTTGCTATCATTGATTCAATTGCAGGTTCACCTACGATAACCTTGTTACGGTTTCTCCTTCCTCTAAATGATAAGGTCCAATAAACTTCTCATGTGGTCGACCACGACAAACTTCCATCATTGACGCAATCCAAACACTTCATCAGATCATTCAATCAGTAGGAGTGACGGGTAGTGTGTACAAAGTGCATGGACATAGTCAACACGAGATGATGACATGCATTTACTAGGAATTCCTTGTTGAAGACCAATAATATAAATGTTCTATCCCCATCATGATGTAATTTGAGAATATTTCTTGATCCTCCTGAACTAGGAAGAAAAATGCATTGGCTACATCAGTGTAATGCACGTGCGGCCTAGAACATAAAAGGGCTTCATAGACCTATTATTTCCTCAAACTTCCATGCCCAAAATGACCATTGTCCCTCTAAGAAGTTGGCCATAAAGGGGAAACTCAACATAGCTAGTTAGCAGGTTCAGGTCTTGTTCATTATCAAAATTAACCAAACAAATCTCTCCACTAACTAAGAATGGCCATGCACCACCACCCATAGAATCAAGAAAGAGCTCTTAATATGTCAATCATTACTATGTCTGGACCCGGTAAGTTTCCCCGTGTTGATTCAAATTAAGCCAGAGGCTCCACTCCTGGTGGGGCCCTTTTGCCAATTTCTTTAAGTTTCAGCCTTGCGACCATACTCCCCCCATAACCCAAACACTCTAATTTCTCAGAAGGTGCTGGCGAAGTCCTTAGAGCAACATTCATCGATCCCTAGTTGGCATCGTTTATGGTTGAGACTAGGATGGTATCTGATTGTCTTTGAGCCCCCAAATTTCATTCTGGATTAATGAAAACATCCTTGGAAAATGATTTTGCAGTGGTCCGTCTTTAATAAATCCAAGAATTTCACCTATGACAATGAAATATGAATGCCCCGCAAGTCCCTATTAATCATTACTTTGGTGCAAAAGGCTAACACAATAGGACCATACTCCTATCACGTTATTCCATGCTAATGTACTTAGAGCATAAGCATGCTTTGAGCACTCTAATTTTTTCAAACTAACAATGTCGGAGCCATGACCCAGCCAATTAAGGCTAGGAGAATGCCGCCGACAAAAGGGATGGAAGGACAGGTGCACACTGAGTAGGTGGACCGACCTTTGTGACCCTAGATCCAACTTTTATATTTTTAACTACAACAACTTAAATATAGGATATTGGAGCTGGAATTACCGTGGCTACTGGCACCATACTTTCCCTCCAATGGATCCTCGTTAAGGGATTTAGATTGTACTCATTCCAATTACCATACTCGATGAGCCCAGTATTGTTATTTATTGTCACTACCTCCCTATTTCAAGATTGGGTAATTTGCACGCCTGCTACCTTCCTTGGACGTGGTAGTTGTTTCTCAGGTTCCCTCTCTGAAATCGAACCCTAATTCACTGTCACCCATCACCACCATGGTAGGCCTCTATCCTACCATCAAAAGTTGAGAGGCCATTAATTTGAATGAAGCATCGTGAACACAAGGACTGGAGAAGTAGGAAAGCCTGCACTGGCTTTTTATCAGAAAAATTCATCCCTTCCAAAGAGTCAGGACTTGGTGCATGTATTAGCTCTAGAATTACTATGGTTATCTGAGTAGTATGGTACCATAAAAGAAACTATAATTGATTTAATGAGCCATCCATAGTTTCATTGTCTGAATTAGTTCATACTTAGACATGCATAGCCTAATTTTTGAGACAAGAATATGACTACTGGAGGGATCAACCAGGTAGCACCCACCCACTTCAAAGGGAATTTCAAGTTCTCTCTTACCAAGAGCCAATGTGAACACCCATCAAGTTAAAGAAATATCAAAATATCATGTAAAACGTTTATGCCTTGCACCTCTTGCATCCCAAGAAGGAAACACACACAACATACCAAGGACATGGCGAACAAATGGGTAGACCTGCTACATCACAATACACTAAGGCCACTTTGGAGATTGCAACCATGCCCCAACCAACAAGAAAATGAGTGATCACTCACCCACTCCCTTAGAAATGCCTCCAAAAACCTCCTTGCCCTACATTAAGGCCACCTAGGAGTCCACCGGGACAGTATCAATGGTGGACCTTGATCTTCCAATTGCCCGGGGCATCCCCTGATGCAAAGGAAATAAATGGTGAATTACCAACCACGCAACCTCTATATTATAGATGAACCCCAACCCTCCCCGCCCTGCACCGAGGATACCTAGGAGTCTGCCCAGATAGGAACAACGGTGGACCTCGATCTCCTAATGACCTGCAGTAGCCTTGATGCGAAGGAAAAGGAAGGAAATAAAAATAGGACGACTGACCACAACTCCTATCTTAGAGAGGCCATACAAACCTCCCCCCTGCACCGATGTCACCTAGGAGTCCACCCGGACAACAACAATAGTGGAGCTCTATTGGATGATCTCCTGTGGTAGCCTAAACACAAAGGAAAAGTAAGGAAACAATACAAGACAGACCAAGCCCACAAACTCCCTTAGAAATGCCCCCCAACCCTCCCTGCCCTCACAGAGGCCTCTTAGGAGTCCACCTAGATAGCAGCAACGATGGAACTCGATCACATGATCACCTACAATAGCCTCAATGAAAATGTAAAGGAATGAAATAAAACAAGGTCAATTGAGCCAACAACCTCTCTTAGAAATTCCCCCCGACCATCCCTACCCTGCACCGATGCCACCTAGGAGTCCACCTAGACAACAACAATGGTGGACCTCAATCACTTGACTACCTGCGGAAACCATGATGCAAAGTAAAAGGAAGAAAATAAATGAAAATCAAGAGTCTTGCTACATAATACAAGAACATATCCAAACAGGAGGAGGGATCAGGAAGCTCTGCACCCTATGCACCCTACATACAGGCATCCTAAGAGATTTCCCACAATTTTACAAACTAGAGAATGAATACTTTTCACTGACGGCCACCTCCACACAGAGGAGGGAGGCTGAAGAGTTCCACCCCAAAATCCTTCTTTGAGATATCCCCCACCATCGATGTAGCAAGCCTCCTCCCCATTGGACCATGATCATAAACACAATTGAAACAACAAATAGCCATAAACGTTGTGACTTAACATTTCCAGCTACAAAATTCTACCACGTACGCGAGATGCAAGGAAAAATTTGACCACTCGACCAAACATATGGTCCACAACATCCAACAAAGCCTCAAAGCCAACGCAACCACAGACGATGTGCACTTTGAAAGTAATGCCAACCCTTAACTTTAGAATCAGGAGAACAAATACTGACATCACCAGACATAAAAATAAATAAAGAGGGGGTATGTGGTTTACAACCAAAACCCTTCAACATTCCTCTTAAATGTATGCATCTCAACCAACAATGCCAACACAGAAAGAGTACAAGAACAAGAAACTAGAACCATAAGAAACTAAACAATGAAGAGGCTAGCTATCACAAGGAGCCACACCACAACAACCCATACAACTCCAAGAACTTAGAGAACAAGGGGAATTGTTCACATATGCCTCCTAGGACAAGCATGGCCAACATTACTGCTAATGTGCTACCGAGCGAGTATGGAGAGAAGATGAAATTTGGCCACCCTACAAACAACCCAAGGCCATTATTCATGCAAACTCAAAAAACTAACTCAATTACCAACCCACCTTTCACACGAAAAGAAAACCCCTCCCCACCAAATAGGAAGGAGGTGGAAAATATAACGAGGAGCCAATTTCAATGGAGCCACACATGGCTTCCCAACCCAATAAAAATTTTATATTCCCAACAACCGAAGGGAACGATAGCAACATATGTACGAAGGAGTTTGTGGTTTCCATTTGGGACCACAACAACAAAAGCACAAAGGAGGGCCGAGAAAAATTATCATTTTTATCATTTGGATGGGCACGAGGGATAGGAACAAACATGGCCAACATTACCACTCATGCGCTACCGAGTGGGGATGGAGAGAAGATGAAAATCGACCACCCTACAAATGACCCAAGGCCATCATTCATGTAATAAACTCAATTACCAACTCACCTTTCACACGAAAAGGAAACTTATCACTTGTATCATTTGGATGGGCATGAGGGACCAGGATGAGCCAAGGAGCCACACCACAACAACACATACAACTCCAAGAACTTAGAGAGCAGAAGCAGAATTGTTCACATATGCCTCTCAGGACAAGCATGGCCAACATTACCACTCATCTGCTACCAAGTTGGGATGGAGAGAATATCAAAATTGGCCACCCTATAAATGACCCAAGGCCATTCTTTAGGCAAACCTGAAAAAACAACTCAATTACCAACCCACCTTTCACACAAAAAGAAAACCTATGACTTGTATCATTTGGATGGGCACGAGGGACCAAGACAAGGTAAGGAGCCACACCACAAAAACCCATACAATTCCAAGAACTTAGAGAGTAGAAGGGGGATTGTTCACTTATGCCTCCTAAGATAAGCATGGCCAACATTACCACTCATGTTCTACCGAGTGGGGATGGAGAGAAGATGAAAATCGACCACCGTACAATTGACACAAGGCCATTCTTTAGACAAACCTAGAAAACAACTCAATTACCAACCCACGTTTCACATGAAAAGAAAACCTATCACTTGTATCATTTCGATGGGCACGAGGGACTAGGATGAGCCAAGGAGCTGCATCACAACAACACATACAACTCCAAGAACATAGATAGTAGAAGGGGAATTGTTCACATATGCCTCCTGGGACGAGCATGGCCAACATTACTGCTCATGTGCTACTGATTGGGGATGGAGAGAAGATGAAAATTTTCCACCCCACAAATGATCTAAGGCCATCCTTCAGGTACACCCAAAAAAACAACTCAATTACCAACCCACCTTTCACACAAAAAGACGACCAAGGGACCAAGATGAGCATGGCCAACATTACCGCTCATGTGCTACTGAATGGGGATGGATAGAAGATGAAAATTGGCCACCCTAAAAATGACCCAAGGACATCCTTCAGGTAGACACGAACAAACATCTGAATTACCAGCACACTTTTCACATGAGAAGAAAACTCGCCAGACCTACCCGAACGAGTTTACATGGGTGCCCTCACATGACCTGACCCGACCTAACTAAACAAGTCTTCATGGGTGCCCTCACATGACCTGACCTGACTTGACCCACCTGAATGATTTTGCATGGGTGCCCACACCCTACAGAAATGAAGGCATAAGGGAGAGCCGACCAAACAGGCGACACGAACATGCACAAGACCCACCCCCAATCAAAACCTAGCTTTTTTTATATGGGCATGTGTGCCCAGGTGTGCTCTCACAAGGAATGACCCCACCAAATGAGTTTACATGAGTACCCTTAAACGAATCGACTGAAAAAGTTTACACCGGCACTCTCACACAACACAACCCGACCCACCCGAACGAGTTTACACAAGCACCCTCACACAATTTGACATGCAAGGCTCACGAGTCATCATTACGAGTTGGTGAGTCGGGTGCTCCAACATGTTTAAAAGATCAGTCAATGGGAGTCAGAGTGGGTGCATGAAGGTGAGATGAGCTAGGCCTGCTTAACTAGTGAGTTGAGGGAGAGCCAGCACGATGCGACAAGCTGACCGAGCAAGCCAAGGAGCATCACACAAAAGTCATTTTGTGAAAATGGCTAAGTGTTGGCATGGGTGGTGAAATTATATCAAAGGTCAGTCCCTCACATGGGCGCCCACATCATAGGCTAACGTTGGAGATGGGAGAGTTAACCAAATGGTGGGTTGGATTGGCAAGTAAGAGCCCCACCGAAGGTTAGGCCGCCATATAAAACTAATGGAGGAATGATGGAGAAAACATCAAGCTGATCACAACAAAAATTTTCAAGTTGGAAGTGTGAACTAGGAGTAGTGAGCTATGGACTTGATGGAGAAATGGGGGAAGGGTGAAGTGTAGGCAGCGGTTGGGCCGAAGAATGGAGCTAAGGTCAACACATTTTGGTGAATTTGTAGGCAAGGTCACAGGGCGAGCTAAAGGGTTAAGGTCGTAGGTTGGGCAGCAGGTGAGATCACAGGTTAGTAGGTAACGAGAGAGACCACAGGTCAAGTAATAGACTAAGCATAGGGCAGGCACACATGGGAAGTGTGATGGGTTAACCATATGGTGAGAACACAGTGAATTGGCAAGCTCAGGTGAAGGCACTCTAGGTGATAGGATGGCCGACCCGCGAGCTAGTCAACATGACCATTCGGCGTTGTTGGGCGACCTCGGGTAGGAGCACACAAGGTGGCAGAACAGGTGACCATGAGTTGGGTGGTTGGCACGGAGAGTTGGGTGAGCTCGTGTAGGAGAACCCAAGGTGATGGAATGGGTAACTTGCAAGGTGGTTGACCTAGTGGTTTGATGAGATTAGTAAGCACGCCCATGAGTTGAATGAAATGACTAGTTGGAGTTTGGTGGTTCAGGCAGAGTTGGAGGTTGGCACTGTGTAGGCAAGCTGTGGGGTGTGCACCAAGTGGGTGACATGACCGGGTAGTGCTGCACAAAGCATCTAAATGCCAGGCAGTCTGAGCAAAGCTAAATGATGGTGAATGGTGGAGGTGGCCTATGGGCACCTTGGCCCGGTGAAAGGGAGAGGCTACATAGTGGTGCAGTTCGACTTGTAAATTTGTAGGTTTTGAGAGTTGGAACTTGGGGTTCCTCTCCGGTTGTAAGTTTATGTGAAACATCGATATTGTCAATATTATTGGGCAGACCCATATTGCAGGGAGTTTCCCCTCCCATTTTATTATCTGTTGTGCACTTATGTTAAAATGATAATGATGATGAATGTGTTATGAATGTTTCCACTATGCTAAACAAAGATAATACTTGGAAAGTTGAAAAATAAACTAAGTATGAAAGTTAGGTGAAGTCCACACTTGTGAGTATTGTTAAAAAGAAAATGGTTGGTGGTGTTGCACTCCCCTTCATGCGGTTGGAAGAGTACCAGCAAGGTAGGGGTGTGACAATTGGTATCATAGCTACTGATACGTGATGAAGAAGTCTAAACATTTGACATTTGTAACAGGTGATTTAGGTTTTCAAGTGAAGTGGTACAAGCTGATCGTTGTGATAGTTGGCATCTGGGTGGATTCGGTTGAAGTTTTGGTTTTTTGAAGGATATGACTATTGAAGGTAAATCAGGTATCGAACACTTTCAAAACATATGAATATGGTCGAAAGAGCATTTCAAAATCCCAAAGACATGGGTGATTGTTAGAAAGAAGAAATTCAGAAACGCTATAAAGATTTTGTACAAGAGTGGAAACCCTTGATACATATAGGAAGCAAGATAGCAGATTTCAGGGAACACTTGAATAATCTTCATGTGAATATTGATGAACTCAAGGGACTTGATGAAGAGATCCAGCAAGGTGATCTTAGACTCCAAGAACTCATGAATGAGAGAGTTCTGCTGACGGAGAAAAGAACCATGGTAGAAGTAAAAGTAAAGCAGCTTGAGGATGGAATAAGGAAAGACCTTCCTAGTAGAAATACCATTGTCATAGAGTAGGATGAGCTTGATTACATTGATAGACTTGGGGACTATCACCAAGACCTTCAACCAGATGTTCGGAGGCTTAGTTCAAATCGTATAGAAGGAGTCAATGGGCACTTGATTGGTGCACTTAAGCAGGGAATGATGGAGGATAACCTTGAAGCGGTTCAAGCAAAACCAGGATTGAAATGCTTAGAGGAGCCAAGAAAGGAGTTGAAATACCTTAAGAAGGAAGTTAGGTTGAAGCACAAGTTGATAGACTCCTCTGAGGTCGAATTGTTAAAGAAGGTTGTTGAAGTAAGACACAATATCAAGCTAAAAGAGGATGGTGATGCCTTGAAGCCATGTTTTGTGCAAGTGAGTGTATGTGGTAAGAGATTTGCAGCTTTGGTGGACATAGGAACTACTCATAGCTTCCTTAGTAGAAAAGTAGCAAAGTCGTTTGGGAATGAAGCTAAAGTGGGGAGAGAGTGGAGTGCTTTAAAGGCAGTAAACTCTACCATGAAAGCTGTGACTGGTGTGATGGGTAACACTTAGGTGAGAGTGGGCTCTTGGTTTGGAATGTTGGACTTGAGGATCATGGACTTGGATGATCATTCTATGGTGCTAGCACAAGACTTTTTGAAGTTTGTACAAGCCATATCAATGGTGGACTGGGACACTATCTTGATCAGAGCTGAAGGGAGAAATTTGTTGGTTCCAATGAATAGAAGGGGTTTCTTGGGGTATAGACCAAGGATGGCTTCTATGACTTTGTATCCAAAATATCCAAATGTCAAGCATTTTGATGTGGAGCAAAGAGGACTTGGGTGTATGACTCAAACAATGAAGGAACATAAGTTATTAAAATTCGTTGCAAGAGCTAGAAGGAATTATGTGGGTGGAAAATCAATTTCACACATCTTGAGACACTCGATAGGAGCATATTCTACCAAAGATATTCACAATGGAGTTGGAAATGAAGGAAGTTCAAACACTTCTTCAATGGCAGTGATTGGGGAAGATTACACAAGCAGAGATCTGGTTGGTATAGTGGAGTTTTTCAGATATGCCATGGGCATATATGGCTTTCAATTGATGAAAGACAAGCTTGGGAAGCTTGGGTGTATGCATGAGGAGTTTGAGACTGTGCAATAGTGCTCAAAGACATAGCATCAATATGATACATGGGTGGATGAGAGTCAGGGAGTGTTACGCAGCAATTTGTCACCGTTGGTCACCGTCCTTGTTACCCCCACTGTCACACATTGGAGGACACATTTACGGACCTGTGACCAGTGACACAACTTGAAAACACTTGCATTGGAGTCTCCTAAGTATGAACTTCAATATCCCTAAAGACACCTTTTGAAGATCAACCCTAAAAAATGCCCTTTTTTCATTAGCGCGGGTCCACAGTGTCTAACCCGCGCCAATGGCTCAGTTCCTCCAAAGAGGGCGTGCCCATGGATGCGCTATCACAGAACAAAGCCCGCGCCACACAAAATTAGTCATGATTTTTGGCCAACGCGCACTGAAGTGTTTTTTCCTCCATTACTCATGCAGTTCTCTGGGAAAAATCCCAT